>JAXCGZ010020910.1:35000-52500 GCA_037179515.1 Halocaridina rubra | reverse complement strand
CAAGCACACACACATACTTCAAAATGTAAGGTAATGAGAATGGGTACAAGTGCAAGAAGGCCCAAGCTTGACTACTCGGTGGCTGGAGTACAACTTCAAGAGACAGAAAATGAGAGAGATCTAGGAGTAAACATACTGGCAAATTTGTCTCCAGAAATACATGTAAATGGCATAGTAAGGGCAGCATATGCATTCTTATCAAATGTAAGGGTAGCCTTCAGGCACATGGACAAGGAATTGTTCAGAAATATTTATGTAACCTATGTGAGGCCCAAACTCGAATATGCAGCCCCCTTTTGGAATCCGCACTTGAAAAAGCACATAGCTAAGCTTGAAAAAGTTCAAAGACATGCCACGAAACTGGTGCCAGAAATACGCAATCTCAGTTATGATGAGAGGCTGAGGGAATTAGACTTACCATCACTCGAAGCTAGAAGAGTGAGGGGGGATATGGTGACAGTCTTTAAATTTCTTCATGGTTATGATAGAGTGGATAGGGATCGATATTTTGATATGGCTGGCTCTAGAACTAGAGGTCATAGTTTGAAGCTTGGTAAGAAAACTTCTTTGCAGGATGTAAGGAAATACTTTTTCAGTGTAAGAGTAGTTGATAATTGGAATTGGCTAAGCGAGGAGGTAGTTAATGCTATCTCAATCCATAGTTTTAAGGACAGGTATGATAAGTATCACTAAGTCTAAAATGGAACCGATGAGGAGACGGGAAGATACGAGCTTTGGGCTCTTTCCCGTAAACACAATTAGGTAATCACACACACACACACGTGTATGCATACATATATATATATATATATATATATATATATATATATATATTATATATATATATATACAATATATATATATATATATACAATATATATATATATATATATATATATATATATATATATATATATATATATATATATATATATATACAATATATATATATATATATATATATATATATATATATATATATATATATATATATATATATATATATATATATATATATATATATATACAGAGAGAGAGAGAGAGAGAGAGAGTAATACTTTATTTCCATTTCAATACAATGGGTATTCGTCAGCCAGGGTAAGCCCCAAACCCCCACTGTGGTGTCCACCCACAGCAGTTCCTGCCAGTAAACAGCTTAAACTCTCGGTCTTGGACGGGAACCGATCTTTCGACCTCATAAATGCGAAGCCAGCGCGTTACCACTGTACTAGCCAGAGAGAGAGAGAGAGAGAGAGAGAGAGAGAGAGAGATTATTTATTTTATTTTATTAATTTATTGCGCCAAGGCGTCAGACATTACATGAGTTCATACAAATAATGCTTCAAATGGATATAAAACCAAGAATTGAACATGGTAGAGAGAGAGAGAGAGAGAGAGAGAGAGAGAGAGAGAGAGAGAGAGAGAGAGAGAGTATAAAAAGGACACTCTTAATAAAATAGATGAATGGGGGTAATCCTTATAATTCATATTACAGTACTCATCCGGGAAGTCTCTCTATTCTAGATGGGCTGGGCATATGGGACTGGGGTCTAGGTGTCTGACTGCTGCCTGTCTGCCTATATAGACGATGGTGACTGATCATTATCTGTGGAATCAAGTTTATGAGCATGCTGGTATGTGTGGCCGGTAATGAATTCACAGAAATAAGTCACATGTATAACTTCACAGGTTAGGTTTGGTTAGGTTAGGTTAGATTAAGTTAGTTTAGGTTAAATTATTATTCATGTGACTTTTTTCTGTGAATTTTTTTTACCTGTGACTTATATACCTGGATTCTATACATATTATAATATATATATATATATATATATATATATATATATATATATATATATATTATATATATATATATATATATATATGAGAATTTTAATTAGTAATTTTTATATGCAAAATTTATGAACAAATACACCATTTTATGTCATAATTAGTCTCCGTGCGATGGGGGTGGACAAGGACATGTTGTTGGAGGGATATTAAAAGATACTCTAAACTATGTAATGAGAGAAGATCTAGAAGAAGCAATTGTGGGAAAAATAAGCCGGAAATCGTTTTTTATATATATATTTTTTTTTATTAATTGTTGTTCTCAGAATGATAATAATAATAATAATAATAATAATAATAATAATATAATAATAATAATAATAATAATAATTTTTAAATGACAATAATAATAATACTTAATTTCAAGGCCGTTTCTCGAAATTCAGTAACAATTATGTCTACATACATGTATACATATGTGTTACTGCAGTTTAATAACCAGGAGTAAAAGAGAGAGAGAGAGAGAGAGAGAGAGAGAGAGAGAGAGAGAGAGAGAGAGAGAGAGAGAGAGAGAGAGAGAGAGAGACTTCTAGCAAGTAGAAGTTATTTGTTTAATGTCCATCATCAGAGGAAAATAATATATATTATAAAGAAGAGAACTATTTTACTATCTAGAATGGGTTGTTGTTTGGAAAGGCATCCGGCCCTAAGCTTATGTGGTAAAACAGAACTTTCCAAGAGGTTAGTGAGATACAGCGACCCCATGTGAACTTGGGAATGGTGCTAATAAAAATCATCAAAGGCGAGTCACTCATTACCTCGCTTTTTAATATCGTTTTTCTTTCTTCATTTTCCATTTTTGATAGGTTGGGCTGTGTATATAGTTATGTTAAATTTCGTGGAATAATGATCATTAATAATGATAATAATAATGATAATAATAATAATAATAATAATAATAACAGTAATAATAATTATAATATTATTATTATTATTAGTTATTATTATTATTATTATTATTATTATTACTATTATTATTATTATTATTATCATTATTATTATTATTATTATTATTATTATTATTATTATTATTATTATTATTATTATTATCACCATAGTGTGTTTGTTGTTACTTCAACAACAGAACGTGCAAACAGTGAAATGAAAATTATCATTCGCTAAAAAAAATAAAATAATAATAAAAGAAAATAAAGTCGACATCCGGTGTTCTGTTGAGATGTCCCAGGATCTTCCATTGTTCCTGTCAATTGTTCTGTCAGTCCGGTCCGTCTGTCTGTCCCGAGGTCTTGTGGATAATCATTATTATCGTTCTTTTGGATAATCATTATTTATTCATTATCAGAGGTGGAACAGATAAGCAAAGTGCCAGTAATATCAAAAATTGTGTGTGTAAAAGTGTGTGTGTGTGTGTATGTGTGTGTGTGTGTGTGGAGAGAGAGAGGAGAGAGAGAGAGAGAGAGAGAGAGAGAGAGAGAGAGAGAGAGAGAGAGAGAGAGAGAGAGAGAGAGACCCACACACAGGGACGGGCCGAGAAAATTTCCCTTACCGGGCGCGAGACACCAGTAAGACATTTAAGAAAGCAAAGAGAAACTGAGATGGGGAGTGTTGTGACTTGCCAGACGTGAAGGGATAGTAAAGAAATGTGCTACGAATACGCCATGATAATCGGTGTGGTTGTAGGCCTAGGAAAAAGAACCGCAATTGAGGGAAGATTTGCAAGCGGTCTCGTCTCACAGGTAGTGTGTGGAGATTTGTAGCTCGCGGATTGGTTGCTGCGGCGACTGCCTCTTCCCATCTACCTCCAAACTCTGGAACTCTCTTCCTCCTTCTGTCTTTCCAAATTCATATAACCTATTTTCCTCTAAAAAGCGGATCTATCGTCATCTCAGAGCCTAATACTCCATATCTCTAGGTCCTCAGTGCTTCGACTAATTTTTCAGTCTATCCTTTTCCTTTGTTTATCATTACCTCATCTCTGCCTTGTTCTTAAGCCATTTATTTTTTTACGTCTTAATGTTTTCTCGTGCCCGGGCCTTCATTGACGAGGGCAATTTTTTGCCTGCCCCAGTGTCACACATAAAAAAAAGTCAGTAAATTTTTTCAACTGCGTCAGCGACTAGAGCATGAACTAATTAAGTCATCAGTCCTTTCCTCACTAACATTTATAATTATAATTATTTTCTAATCATCAGTGTTAAATAATCAGCAATTAACTCCTTAGAGGTCATTTAGCGAATGCTTATATAGCCATAGTCGTTCTTATGCTCGCTAACGATCGCTATTGTCAATATTTTCTGGCTATCAACGTTAGAAATTAGAGTCAGCCTAACTGCGTAGGCTATTTTTAGCAAGTACTAGATACAGATAGATTGAAGTTAACAACCGGTTAGGCTAATTCTTTCAGCCCCGCTTCCCCCCCCCCTTTCTCTCATTCACGTGTGATAATCTTTGTCCTTCAAACGTCCTTTTACGTAATACTATTGGCTTTTTAACATTTATTATTATTATTATTATTACTGTTATTATTATAATTATTATTATTATTATTATTTCTGATGATTAGGAACTAAGAATAATAATAATAATAATAATAATAATAATAATAATAATAATTATTATTATTATTATTATTATTATTATTATATTATTATTATTATTATTATTATTATTACACTCTGCGTGTTATCCTTCATTTCTTTAGTTTCTGTTCTTGCCGCAAAACTAATTGAACAGATAAAGTCTGACAGGGTAAAAGGCAGTTTTGCTACCTTGATTATTCTGTTACAGTTGTGGCTACCGCTACTTTGGTGCAATATAGCGTCTTGTATGAAAAAAAGTATCACCTAACTGTTGTGTATATTTTATAGTTTGCGTTATTTATATATCTGACTCACTACCGGGGAGCGTTAGGGAGGTCATCCAACCTTAATCCATCTGCTCCACCATGTGTCAACCCCTATTCGAATGGGAACTAATTGTGACGCATAAAGCGATGCTTATTTGTTATTTAAATTATGTTATCATTATTAATATGATCATGTTTAAATGTTTAGTCAAAGGTTTCTCTGGCATGAATCATTACAGATACAGAATACATATTAATGAGGTAATGGCATTGCTTATTCATGGGATACAGGCTAAGATATCTAAGTATTTTATTTATATATGTATATATATTTATTTATTTATTTATTTACTTATCTTTATTTCGCTTTTATTTTTAGATATCTCATGTGTAGATTCCTATTTTGTATGGAGGAAAAAAAGTTGAAAGATTAGTTCTGAAATATAAAATACTATTGTCAGCATTAGTATTATTTAGAGTTAATGCTAATATTACATATCCTAAGATTGATGATTCGGTTTTACGTCACGGACTCCCTTTTCTACTAAGGGCTAGGACGGTTGCCTTCTTGCGAAGGACTTGTTTTGGCATATGTAATCGTTACCCTGAGTGCATGCCCTTACTAACCTCAGTCCTTAAATGGGGCGCGAACCCTCGACCTGCCGAAGCAGAGTCGCGGACGCTACCGTTTTGCCCAAACATGTTGTCATTCATCAAGGGCTTGATAGGTTATTGCAACACGTTCGTAACCTGAATCAAAAGCCGCAAATCAGAATTCTTGAGATGTTTCTGAAAGAATTTTATCAGTAATTTTTTATCTTAATGTACTCACCGTGGCTCAAGCGGTAGCGTCCGCGACTTTGAGGCGTCAGGTCGAGGTTCGTGCCCCGTCATGGTCTGAGGTTAGCAAGGGCATGTACTCAGGGTAGCGATTACAACTGCCAAAACAAGTCCTTCTCAAGAAGGCAACCGTCCTAGCCCTTGGTAGAAAAGGGAGTCCGTGACGTAAAACCGGAACACTGCTGATAGAATGAGTACCTAAAAAAAATTTTCTGTAAGTAATTATATTAACATATTCAGTATGGAAATATTTCTGTTATAGCAGTCATAATATCTTCGTTTTGAAGTCATGTATATTTTATGGATAAATTTATGGCAGAAAACTACGATTTATAAAGGAATTCTCGGCTACTCTTTCATATTGATGAAGAATTCTTTTCGAGGTCAGTTTAATCTTGTATGTGTGTGTGTGTGTGTGTGTGGGATTACCTAATTGTGCTTACGGGAATGAGCCCAAATTCGTAACTTCCCGTCTCCTGATCGGTTCCATTTTGTACTTTGTGTGTGTGTGTGTGTGTGTGTGTGTGTGGTGTGTGTGTGTGTGTGTGTGTAAGCCATCACAAATTCATGACCCAGCATCCCTGGTGTCTAGTGTGACGGGCGATGTCCCTACTTTGCTCAGTGTTTCAACATTAGGTGAGCATCAGCCTCGGGGTTATTAGATTTGGTTATGTAAGGGCGAAAAGCCATTTATTATTACGTGTATCTAGTTTTAACTGGTTTGAGGTTGCGAAGAGGTCGTTACTTCTTCTAATTCCACTCCCAGGTAGGCTTTTCAGCCTGTCATTGGGATCAATTGTCTTTTCATTCTCTCCTGTCTTCGAATATTCTTCTTCTTTTAAATTTTTCTATTGTTGGAAAGTTGTGCTTCTCGAAGACCTCTTCCACAGCATCTCACCAACGTCTTCGAGGTCTACCTCAAGTTCCCTTTCCACCTGGCATCCAATTTCACTTCTTTTCGGCAGTTCGGTGCTCATCCATTCTCTCCAGGTGTCCCAACCTTTTCAACTGTCCTTTTTCAATTTAGTTTCACTGAGGAGGAATGCCAGTCATCATTCTTAGGCTGATGTTGATAGAATGGGGTTTAGTACGGGGCACATAATGGTTGCTTTGGGAGCTCTTGTGGATTGGGTATGTGTAATGGATCATTATTGTAAGGGTAATACTCAAGGCTTATATTGGGGTTGGGTAGGGTCGCTTAATTGAGGATAGTTAATAATAATCAAGGGTTATTAAATACAGCCCTGACCATTCACACACCAGATGTCATATGTTGAACGTCTAGAATAGTCTCTCTGAGGATCTACTGTTTTCAGTTTTGTTTATATATTTATTATTCATATGTGTAGTCACTGTGGCTCAAGCGGTAGCATCCGTGACTTTGAGGCATCAGGTCGAGGGTTCGCGCCCCGTCACGGTCTGAGATTAGCAAGGGCATGCACTCAGGGTAACGATTGCATCTGCCAAAACAAGTCCTTCGTAAGAAGGCAACCATCCTAGCCCTTGGTAGAAAAGGGAGTCCGTGACGTAAAACCGGAACAAATTGATTTATTCATATGTATATTTATTTATGCATGATAGATTTGGGACAGGCATTTTTTTCACCGTATCGAATCCCAAGCTCCTGGAAATCCTGTTGTGTCATTGACTCTCCTCATCAGATGATGTACTCACTGATATTACTAAGTTGACAGGACCTAATGTACGATGGATTCCACTACCTTCTTGGTATCCCCAAGTGACTCTAATAAAGAGAATCTGTACGAGACTCTTTGGCAACTTAAGTCAGGGGCATCTGGGTGGGTGGTAGGTGATTTATCCACTGAACTGAGTTGCGCAGTATTCTGAATTAATTTATTGGACTGAGATTAGTAAGGGCATGCCCTCAGGGTAACGATTACATCTGCCAAAACAAGTCCTTCTCAAGAAGGCAACCGTCCTAGCCCTTGGTAGAAAAGGGAGTCCGTGACGTAAAACCGGAACAACTTATTTACTAGTTTAATTATTTTTTTTTTTAGCTTCATATCATTTTATTAGAATCAATATTGTCCCCATAAGTCCTTTCTGAGTTATTTAGGTTTAAAAGTTGTTAATAGTATAGTTATATTGTCAAGGAAAACTTGCCATGATATATATGATAAAACAACTTTGTTTATAGTAAATCTTTGTAACTTAAGTTTTCAAGTTGTTCCGAATTATGTGCTTGGTGTGAAACTGAAGAAAATATGATTCTCAGTGTATATACATCTATATACATGGGCCATATTCCCCTTATGAAGGGAATGGCTGAGTCAAGGCAAAATACTCTGACTCTCTTTGAGGAGAAAATACAGAGGAGGGGATTTCCAGTCCCCTCGTTCCACCTCATGTAGTCGACTCTTAAAACACGCAGGGGAACACTGAGGAAGTATTATAGCCTCCTCCCCTCAGTGTATATAAGTTTTTTTTTTCAAAGCTTCAGTATTTCTTATTCTAGTTTAGTAATTCTGGTATTTTTGAGAGAAATTAACCTTAGATATATAGTCCTTCAAATCAGTTCTCCTTTCCAAGTAACATATAATCATTTAGAGTAAGTATTGTTGTCGTATAAAGTCTCAAGTTAGCAAGGGCATTCACTCAGGGTAACGATTACATCTGCCAAAGCAAGTCCTTCGCAAGAAGGCAACCGTCCTAGCCTTTAGTAGAAAAGGGAGTTCGTGACGTAAAACCGAAACCAAACCATTGTTATCGTATAAAGTCTCACTTCACTTCATTGTATCACCACATTTTCAAAGACCAAAAGCAGCCCTTTGTTTATATCACATTCATGTCGAGTTTATTATAAATGTATAGCATTCCAGAGCTGGACTTAAGCATGTGGTCTTAACCATGCTGGTATTATATGCCAGAAAAAATGGTGGCAGAGCTATGTGGTGAGATGGTGTGGGTTATAGGGACCCTGTTCTCTGAGTGACCCTTAAGGGTATGTCATACTTTGTACATGGTTAGATAATAAGAAGATTGCTAACAGTTCGGCGATGTACTGAAGCTAAAACTGGTTTTAACTGGATCATATGGCGGGAGTTGGGCTCCATCATCCTACCTCTGGATTCCTAGGGCGAGAGAAGGCTGGAGAAGTGGGAGGCGAGAGGAATTGGGTATGGAATTTACTAGTTTATATATAGAACCTCCCCTCTTTTTTATAGTGTCTTTCATTCTTTTACGATTTAAATGATGCATCGGACTGAAGTATTCTTATGATTAAATGATGCATTGGACTGAAGTCCTCTTATGATTAAATGATGCATTGGACTGGTCTTCTTATGATTAAATGATGTATTGGACTGAAGTCTTCTGATGATTAAATGATGCATTGGACTGGAGTCTTCTTATGATTTATATTACGTTTTCAACTTAATAAGTTGGATATTCCATGTGCTCTCTTTACTGAAGTTTTTGTGTGTGTATGTGTGTGTTTGTTTGCTCAGTTTCTGCTTCATGGTAAGACGACATCTGCAGAGTATTGTAGCATGTAGAAACAAAGTTTTATATATATATATATATATATATATATATATATATATATATATATATAATATATATATATATATATATATATATATATATATATATATATATATATATATATATATATATAATTATTATTGTTATTATTCGAGTCCCGGTCGGGGTAAAAAATGATTCATGTTTTCACATATGTAATGTGCTTATTTGATAATTTCATGGCCCGAATGAGATTGGGATTTGAATTAAATGCTAAAATGAAGCCACGAGTGAGGTTGGGGAATCTGTAATATGAACATAGTGGCATTCAGTTAGAATGCGTTCATTCCTATGTATAGCAGATATAAGCTATAAGGTTGGGTTCCTTTTAACCTTCTGTGGTGTAGTGGTAGCGCCTTGACTTAGTAATCATAAGTCCTAGGTTCGAGTCCCGGTCGGGGTAAAAAATGATTCATGTTTTCACATATGTAATGTGCTTATTTGATAATTTCATGGCCCGAATGAGATTGGGATTTGAATTAAATGCTAAAATGAAGCCACGAGTGAGGTTGGGGAATCTGTAATATGAACATAGTGGCATTCAGTTAGAATGCGTTCATTCCTATGTATAGCAGATATAAGCTATAAGGTTGGGTTCCTTTTAACCTTCTGTGTATTGTTATTATTATTGTTATTATTATTATTATTATTATTATTATTATTATTATTATTATTATTATTATTATTATTATTATTATTATTATTTACTATATATTTTTATATATTGTATACTGGTGTAGCCGTTATCTCTTTATCTTTTTACTCTGCGCAATATCTCTCTCTCTCTCTCTCTCTCTCTCTCTCTCTCTCTCTCTCTCTCTCTCTCTCTGATCGTATTTTGTGCAAAAATTATGTAAATGAACAACATTAAAATAAAAGAAAAAGGAGACAGGTGTCGCAAGCAACTCGGTGTAAAACGCTGTGTATAACGTAGTGTTGAACACAGGTGTTAAATAGAAGGGGGAGAGGTGGGTATGGAAATGTGTTGGAATACAGTGTTAAATAGAAGGAAAAGATGGGTGTGAAGATGTATTGTAACACAGTGTTAATCAGAAGGAGGAGAGGTGGTTATGGAGATGTATTACAACGCAGTGTTAAATAGAAGGAAGAGATGGTTATTGAGATGTGTTGGAACACAGTGTTAAACAGAAGTGAGGGGCTAGGTATGGAAATGTGTTGGAACACAGTATTGAATAGAAGGAAGAACTGGGTATGGAAGATGTGTTGGAACACGGTGTTAAATAGAAGGGGGAGAGGTGTGGATGGAGATGTATTGGAACACAGTGTTAAATAGAAGGGAGAGAGGTGGGTATGGATGATGTGTTGGGACACATTGCTAAATAGAAGAGAGATGTGGGTATGGAGATGTGTTGGAACACAGTGTTAAATAGAAGGAAGAGCTTGGTATGGAAGATGTGTTGGAACACACTGTTAAATAGAAGGGAAAGTTGGGTATGGAGAAGTATTACAACAGTGTTAAGTAGAAGAGAGATGTGGGTATGGAGATGTGTTGGAACACAGTGTTAAATAGAAGTAGGAGATGTGGATAAGAAGATGTGAAGAGAAGGAGAAAGAGACATAGTGTTTGTGGAATCTCCCGCCTCAAATTTGTTTCTGATCTATAGGAACGGGAGTCCCTCAAGGACGTAATATAAAAATCCTGTTTTTTTAATTGCACAATTGATGCAAATCTCATGTTGCGACTTTTTCTTTGCAAGACTGGAAATAGTTTAAGTAAATACCTGTTTTAAATGGTGTTTGTCTTTGAAGACAATGTGTAAAAGAATTTACTGTTTATATTATTATTATTATTATTATTATTATTATTATTATTATTATTATTATTATTATTAATTGCCACTGTAATACTAGCATCCATAAGCCTTACTAATAATATATGTATACACACATACACACACACACACACACACACGCATATATATATATATATATATATATATATATATATATATATATATATATATATATATATATATATATTGCCATATTGCGTTTTACATATTTAAATGACTGTTGCTGATTGAAGGAACAGTTGATGTACTCACTTGTCTCCTCTGAGTTGATCGTTGTTAGGAGAAAGTAAATTTCCTTGTTTTAGAAAAAAAAAATCTAAATTTTCCAACTTTGATTTTCAAATTGTTACTTACAAACTCACGCTTAATAGATAGATAGATAGATAGATAGATAGATAGATGGATAGATAGATAGACAGATAGATAGATAGACAGATAGATTGATTGATTGATTGATTGATGGATTGATTGATTGATTGATTGATTGATAATTGATTGATAGATAGATAGATAGATAGATAATTATTGATCTTAGATATAATCAGTGCACAAATAGATGCTATAAAAATATTCAGCTTCTCTTTGTCGGACATGTTTAGGAGTTTCTGAGAGAGGCTAGTGGCATCCCACGTGTGATAATGCTTGTCAGCTTGGCAGAATTAATAAATACATAATCAGATGTATGGAGCTAGTAGTGGAATAGTGTATTATAAAGAGCTCCAGCTATGATAAAGGCAATTCGGCCATCTGCAGATTATATGATAATGATAATAATAATAATAATAATGATAATAATAATAATAATAATAATAATAATAATAATAATAAAAATAATAAATGTATAAGTAGATTATTAAATTGATTAAGGAATAATAAATAGATGAATAATGAGATTTTTAAATGTATGAAATAACTGAATAATGAATAATATTCCATGCTCACTCGCTTAACACCTGCCTTATCATTATCATTATTTACTTAATACCTCCCTTATCATTATCATTATTTTTATAATGAAATTGATAAATATATCAATACCTGTTTTGCATGTAGGCTGACCGACGAAAAATAATATATATATATATATATATATATATATATATATATATATATATATATATATATATATATACAAATAAGTAAATATATAAATAAGTAAATACATAGATTAGCAATATACATACATACATACATATACCTTGGCTGTTTCCCCCTTTAATTGGGGGGTAGCCGACATCAAGGAAGGAAAACTGGGGACAAGTTATTCTCCCCTCTACTCCCCCTCTTCTTTGACGTCTCGCAGGAGGTTGATACAAGGGGGGGATTCCTAGTCCCCCCGCCCCGTCCACTTTTAGTCGCCTTTTACGACACGCAGGGAATACGGTGAGGCTATTCTTTGATATTGTGCCCGCCCCACAGGGCACTGCCCGCCCCACAGGGCACATATTGAAGTAAAAAGTCATCGCTAGAGCTTTTGATATTATGTAAATTTATACTATAATTAATATTGCTTTCTTTTTATTTCACAGGTAATATCGGAAACTGTTTTTGTTAACGTGAGTATGATATAATTTGATTTCTCGTCTAATACGTAATCTTATCCTTTGCCATGATGGAAATGTTAAGACTTCTTGCACATAAGTAAAACTGTACACACACACACACACACACACACACACACACACACACACACACACACACACACACGCACACGCACACACGATTGAAGTCATAAACTCAGTTGTTAACATGGCGCGGGAGAAAAAATGTAGGATTTTGATTATGGGAGACTTTAATCATAAAGAGATAGATTGGATAAATCTTGACCCACACAGTGGTGAGGACTCATTTGGGGCAAGATTCCTAGATTGCGTACAAGGGAATTTCCTACACCAACATGTAATGGAACCAACAAGAGCCAGGGGTGGGGATGAGCCATCACTACTTGATCTAGTGTTCACAGATAATGTGTTGGATATTGAAAATATTGAGTATGAACCACCAATTGGAAAGAGTGACCACTGTGTGTTGTTGATGGAGTATATCATTGAAGACATTCTTCCTGAGAGTAGAGGCACTGAGGACATGAGGAGGAACTATCCGAAAGGAGATTACATCAAAATGAATGAGCTTTTTGCAGTTATTGACTGGAGAACCTTATTTTACAACAAATCTGTACAAGAAATGTATGACATCTTTTGTGAGAAATATGGGAAGATAGTAGATTGCTGCACACCTGTCACCAAAGTAGGTGTAATTCATGCCAGAGAGAAATGGTTCGATAATGGGTGTAAAAGAGCTAAGGAGTGGAGAGACAAATGCTGGAAAAGGTATAGGAGGAGAAAAAACATAAATGCCTGGCAAACCTACAAAAGAGCAAGAAATGACTACCTAAGTAAAAGGAGAGAGGCAGAGAGAGATTATGAGAGGGACATCACCAGGAAGGCTAAAGAAAATCCCAAGCTTTTCCACAGCTTTATCAGAGGAAAACTGAAGGTAAAAGAACAGGTTTTAAGGCTAAAGAGAGCGGATGGAAGCATAACTGAGACGGACGAAGAGATCTGCAAAGAATTGAACAAGGAGTTTCAGTCAGTATTTACAGTAGAAAATACCCCACCCCCTCAGATTGCAGTGATAGAAGCTCAAGGGCCGGTATTAGAGAACATCAACCTTACAGCCACAGAGGTATGCAAAGTGCTGATGGATTTAGATGTTCATAAAGCTAAAGGTCCTGATGACATATCCCCTCATGTGCTTAAAAAATGCGCAAACACAATATCAGTGGCACTAAGTATCATATTTAAGGAGTCACTGGAGTCGGGGGAGATTCCAAGATGCTGGAAACAAGCAAATGTGATACCTATCTTCAAAAAGGGAAGGAGGGATACGGCTCTGAACTATAGACCAGTTTCCTTGACCAGCATAGTTTTCAAACTTATGGAGAAACTACTAAGGAAACATATCTCTCTTCACTTGGAATCCTTCAACTTTTTGTCAGTGAGGCAACATGGCTTCAGAGAAGGAAGATCAACAGTAACAAACTTATTAGAATTTTATGATGAGGTAAGCCAAATCTTACAGGAAAGAGAGGGCTGGGCAGATTGCATATTCCTAGACTTCCAGAAAGCTTTTGACACTGTTCCACATGGGAGACTTATTAGGAAGCTGCAATCAATGGCTAGAATAGGTGGAAATGTCTTGGAATGGATAAAAACTTACTTAGAAGGAAGGGAACAGAGGGTTAGAGTAAGACACTCAGTGTCTGAATGGAGAAGAGTTAGTAGTGGAGTTCCACAGGGTTCAGTTTTAGGGCCACTTTTGTTCCTTGTATATGTAAATGACCTACCAGAGTGTGTAAATTCATTCATGAATATGTTTGCAGATGATGCAAAGATTGTGAAGAAAGTAAAAAACGAGAACAATGGTAGAGAACTTCAGGAGGATCTAAATAATCTGCATGAGTGGTCAGAAAAGTGGCTAATGAAATTCAATACCTCAAAATGTAAGGTAATGAGAATGGGTACAAGTGCAAGAAGGCCCAAGCTTGACTACTCGGTGGCTGGAGTACAACTTCAAGAGACAGAAAATGAGAGAGATCTAGGAGTAAACATACTGGCAGATTTGTCTCCAGAAATACATATAAATGGCGTAGTAAGGGCAGCATATGCATTCTTATCAAATGTAAGGGTAGCCTTCAGGCACATGGACAAGGAAATGTTCAGAAATATTTATGTAACCTATGTGAGGCCAAAACTCGAATATGCAGCCCCCTTTTGGAATCCGCACTTGAAAAAGCACATAGCTAAGCTTGAAAAAGTTCAAAGACATGCCACAAAACTGGTGCCAGAAATACGCAATCTCGGTTATGATGAGAGGCTGAGGGAATTAGTCTTGCCATCACTCGAAGCTAGAAGAGTAAGGGGGGATATGGTGACAGTCTTTAAATTCCTTCATGGTTATGATAGAGTGGATAGGGATCGATATTTCGATATGGCTGGCTCTAGAACTAGAGGTCATAGTTTGAAGCTTCGTAAGAAAACTTGTTTGCAGGATGTAAGGAAATACTTTTTCAGTGTAAGAGTAGTTGATAATTGGAATTCGCTAAGCGAGGAGGTAGTTAATGCTATCTCAATCCATAGTTTTAAGGACAGGTATGATAAGTATCACTAAGTCTAAAAATGGAACCGATGAGGAGACGGGAAGATACGAGCTTTGGGCTCTTTCCCGTAAACACAATTAGGTAATCACACAGATCTAGGAGTAAACATACTGGCAGATTTGTCTCCAAAAATACATATAAATGGCATAGTAAGGGCAGCATATGCATTCTTATCAAATGTAAGGGTAGCCTTCAGGCACATGGACAAGGAAATGTTCAGAAATATTTATGTAACCTATGTGAGGCCAAAACTCGAATATGCAGCCCCCTTTTGGAATCCGCACTTGAAAAAGCACATAGCTAAGCTTGAAAAAGTTCAAAGACATGCCACGAAACTGGTGCCAGAAATACGCAATCTCAGTTATGATGAGAGGCTGAGGGAATTAGACTTACCATCACTCGAATCTGAAGAGTGAGGGGGGATATGGTGACAGTCTTTAAATTCCTTCATGGTTATGATAGAGTGGATAGGGATCGATATTTTGATATGGCTGGCTCTAGAACTAGAGGTCATAGTTTGAAGCTTCGTAAGAAAACTTCTTTGCAGGATGTAAGGAAATACTTTTGCAGTGTAAGAGTAGTTGATAATTGGAATTGGCTAAGCGAGGAGGTAGTTAATGCTATTTCAATCCATAGTTTTAAGGACAGGTATGATAAGTATCACTAAGTCTAAAATGGAACCGATCAGGAGACGGGAAGATACGAGCTTTGGGCTCTTTCCCGTAAACACAATTAGGTAATCACACTTAGGTAATCATATACAGAGTGAAACCGACCAGGAGACGGGAAGTTACGAACTTGGGGCTCTTTCCCGTAAGCAGAATAGGTAATTACACACACACGCGCGCGCACACACACACACACACACAATGAAATCGACCAGGAGACAGGAAAGTACGCGCTTGTGGCTCTTTCCCGTAAGCACAATTAGGTAATTACATATATACAGACACACACACACAATGAAACCGACCAGGAGACGGGAAGTTACGAGCTTGGGTCTCTTTCCCGTAAGCACAATTAAGTAATTACACACACACACACACACACACACACACACACACGAAACTGGTGCCAGAAATACGCAATCTCAGTTATGATGAGAGGCTGAGGGAATTAGACTTACCATCACTCGAAGCTAGAAGAGTGAGGGGGGGGATATGGTGAGTCTTTAAATTCCTTCATGGTTATGATAGAGTGGATAGTGATCGATATTTTGATATGGCTGGCTCTAGAACTAGAGGTCATAGTTTGAAGCTTCGTAAGAAAACTTCTTTGCAGGATGTAAGGAAATACTTTTTCAATGTAAGAGTAGTTGATAATTGGAATTGGCTAAGCGAGGAGGTAGTTAATGCTATCTCAATCCATAGTTTTAAGGACAGGTATGATAAGTATCACTAAGTCTAAAATGGAACCGATGAGGAGACGGGAAGATACGAGCTTTGGGCTCTTTCCCGTAAACACAATTAGGTAATCACACACACACACACACACACACACACACACACACACACACACACACACACAGAGTGAAACCGAACAGAAGACGGGAAGTTACGAGTTTGGGGCTCTTTTCCGTAAGAACAATTAGGTAATTACACACACACACACACACACACACACACACACACACACACACACACACACACACACACACACACACACATGGCCCCTTTTCCCCTTGTAAGGGGGTGGCCGAGCCAAGAAACACGCATTCACCACAATCCACACATTTAATGGCCCTCTTGATATTGAGTAATCCTGTGACCCAATAGGATGACCCCACTCTGACTTGTTTTGGACAGGTGAGCTGTGGTTACCTGATGAGATACGACGTATATTTTTTTTTTTCATGAGTGTGACACCGGGACAGGCAAAAACTGCCCTAATCAATAAAGTCCCGGGCACAAGAAAAGATCAAGACGAAGGAAAAGAAACAGGTTAAGGACTAGGCAGAGATGAGGTAATATCACACAAAGGAAAACGACAAACAGAATAAACAGTCAAAGTACAGAGGACCCAGAGATATAGAGGATTAGTCCCTGAGATGACGATAGATCCGCTTTTTGAAGGATGATAGGTCATAAGAATTAGGAAAGATGGAAGGAAGAAGAGAGTTCCAGAGACTGGAGGTAGATCGGAAGAAGCAGTCGCTGCACCGAGCAATACTCGAGCTACAAATCTCCACACAGTATCTGTGAGATGAGGCCGATATGGTATAATATATGAACCTCGGTGATTAGACTGGTCTTCACGTGTTGTTCCCCATGCTTTAAAGGCAACTAGAACATACGGCTACCAAAATTAAGATTTGATATTCAACTCAGTAAATTAAATAACCCCCCTGACTAAGAATAGAGTCCGTGGCATATATGGCAAGTCCTTAAATAGACAGACTGTAATGCAAGCCCCTCATACCTTAGTATATGAGTCTACGTGTATCAACGTGTTTGCATTCTGGGAAAAATGAGCCATGCTTGTGCTGGTAGA
>JAXCGZ010020910.1:17500-30000 GCA_037179515.1 Halocaridina rubra | reverse complement strand
TGAAGAATTAGGACCTGCTTTTTGCCAACAGCGATGAAAGGTTAGGTTAATTTAGGTTATGATTTGATCTCCTTTAAGCTCAAATTCTAACCTAACCTGATATAACATAACTTCACCTAACCATTCCTTGCTGTTGATAAAAGGCAGGTCCCACTGTTTTTCACTAGTTCCAAAACTCTTAAGAAAATGAACACTACAGAAATTGAAAGGTTTCGTAGTGAAAGTAGTATTCTGTGTCTTGTGTCAATAGTGATGGCACCAAGAACAGCTATAAGGTAACATCAATAGTTGGTTTTGTTTACCGTTTCATGCGTCACTCTTATTCCCCTTTCGAATAGGGGTGGACACAAAAAAATAGAAGAATTTACAGAAGTGGCAAAAACAGCAGCATAAGCAGTTTAAATAAACAGTAGCCAATATAAACAAAGCCTCTTGTGCTGTACACACAAAACCAGTGTAATGTGTTTAACACAAGTCATTAAATCTAGTACTTTGTTTTTCTGGTCAGTGCTACTGTAGGTTTTTAGAGCCTTTTTTTTTATGTTCGTGCATTAATATTTACATAAGTATTATGTTATTTCCTTTATTTTCATGTACTAATCGTTAATTTTTATATTCACAAGAGAATCTTTTAGAATTAGCTAAAATAATGTCTTTTAAATACCCCAAAATTTGGTGGAAATATGCCATTGTTTTTAATTGAGAATTTAGGCTTTAAGATTATACCTTTTCTAGTAATATTCTTGCCCACTTACCTTGTGGATGACCCCAGCAGGGTAATTTTAGAGAATGTGGCAGCTATTTATAGCCAAGAAAGCTAAGAGGAATGTTTGGGGTGTATTAACTTCTTCATAGAAAGGGAATCGCGGCAGTTACATTTGTATGTTCATTAAGAATAATCAGAGCTAATACATATAAAGAAGCTCATATTCACCGTGGCTCAAGCGGTAGCGTCCGCGACTTTGAGGTTAGCAAGGGCATGCACTCAGGGTAACGATTACATCTGCCAAAACAAGTCCTTAGCAAGAAGGCAACCGTCCTAGCCCTTGGTAGAAAATGGAGTCCGTGACGTAAAACCGGAACCATTACATATAAATAATTTCCATTACCTCGATATCAGCAGCCTAAGTTACGCTGAAGCCCCACCCGACCACTAGAGGCGCCACTGTCGACATGGCAGAGACGGAACTCAGGTATAAGTGAGTGGCATTACTGATCAATCGCAATCTGGGTTGACCTCTATCTCACCATAAATGTAGAATTAATATGGTGCCTTAATTATTCTTGATTTATAGCCGAATTCATATTTGCTGTCAGGTCTTTAATGAAATCGTTGCTTCATCTGAAGGTTAAACAATTCTTGTTTATTATTTTTTTAATGGTAACAGTATAAATTATAACTGAGTCAGGCAAAGAGTTGGAGATATTGCTATAGGACAGGGTCATATTTCCGAACAAATAGCAAATTTTTTGGGGGGTAAGTCAGTTTAATTCTCTCTCTCTCTCTCTCTCTCTCTCTCTCTCTCTCTCTCTCTCTCTCTCTCTCTCTCTCTCTCTCTCTCTTCTCTCTCTCTCTCTCTCTCTCTCTCTCTCTCTCTCTCTCATAGAGTCGCCAGTCTAAAGGGCTTTGTTCTCTTAAAGTTATATACGTGATCTATATATATATATATATATATATATATATATATATATATATATATATATATATATATAGATAGATAGATAGATAGATAGATAGATAGATTGATAGATAGACTGATTATATAAAAAATAAAATCGAATGAAATTTAATTAAGATAAAAAGGAAGAGATGGAGGATGAGAAGGAGGTTAATTTAAGGTGTTGAAGTAGGGGGGGGTGAGAGAAGGAGGAGGGAGAGGAGGAGGAGGAGGAGAATGTTGATACTACGTGCGTGTCTTTACAATAGTAAATGAGGATTTCCTGTATATACCAAATCGTTTGAAAATTGCTGAGGTAGCAAAATTTTTTGTTTGGCACTGTGCTTTGATTAGCTATGTGCCCGTTTTATGTGCCACTATTAACCTTCGTTATGGGGGTGGACAGAGACAGGTTGGAGCTGGGGGAATAAATGCCGGATGCCCTAACGCCCCGCGGATGGATATATTACGGGGGTGTTTCTATGCGAGTCGAACGCACTAACCACTAAGCTACTGCGGTCTCCTGTGGAGGTGAAAACAGACAGGTTGGAGCTGGGGAATTAAGACTGGAAGCCCTTCTCGACGTCCCGCGGTGGTCTTGATTTCGGGTTTGGCACTTTGTGAGTCGAGCTCACTAACCACTGAGCTACTGAGGTCCCTTGTGGAGGTGAAAACAGACAGGTTGGAGCTGGGGAATTAAGACTGGAAGCCCTTTTTAACGTTCTGCGGTGGTCTTGATTACGGGTTTGGCACCTTGCCAGTCGAGCACATTAACCACTGATCTACGGAGGTCCCCTGTGGAGGTGAAAACAGACAGGTTGGAGCTGTGGAATTAAGACTGGAAGCCCTTCTTGACGCCCTGCGGTGGCCTTGATTTCGGGTTTGGTACTTTGCATGTCGAACACATTAACCACTGATCTACGGAGGTCCCCTGTTCTTTGATTAGTTCAAGTGGGTAAAAGCAGCCGATAATATAGTCACGGGTAAAAGTTCACAGGTTAGGTTAGGTTTGGTTGGGTACGCTGAGTTAGGTTAGATTGGGTAGATCATGTTAGGTTATGTTTGGTGGATTACATTAGGTTAAGCTGGGTAGGTTAGGGTAAGTTAGGTTAGGTTAGATTTTTATTCCTATGACTTTTTCTGTGACTTTTTTACCTGTGACTTTTTTTTACCTGGATTTGTTGACTTTTTCTGTGACTTGTTTTACGTGTGACTTTTTTTACCTGGATTCGGAGAAAAGAGGCAGGTAATACGGTTGTGCTGGTGTCACGGTTTTGTATATACTAGTACAAGAAGGAAAATATTGTCATTTTGTATCATTAGAAAGTAATTATTGTTTTAATTAAACTATGGGACAAATACATTCTAAATATTGAAATTTAAAGTTCCATGTACATTTATATAATAATAATAATAATAATAATAATAATAATAATGATAATATTAATGATAATAATAATAATAATAATAATAATAATAATAATAATAATAATAATAATAATAATAATAATAATAGTTACAACAACAACACATAATAATAATAATAATAATAATAATAATAATAATAATAATAATAATAATAATGATTATAATGAGGTGGAGGAGGAGGAGGAAGAGTAGGAGGGGGAGGATGAGCATTGTTAATTTCTCTGAAAATAAAATATTATTATATATAATACCACATAGAGCATTTTCTTTCTATTTTGTGATTTAGAAACTTTATGAAAATATTATTGACTTTTACAATGAAAACTTTCTTTCGTCATTATAGCAGTATAAATATAAAGTGTTCTAGGATATAATGACCCAGAGGAAAAAGTGAATTAGAGATATAATTACCACACATCATTCATGGATATAATTAACGTTAAAGAATCTCTTAATAAAGTGTCATTATCCTATGCAGAAGACGAAGTGAAACTATTTGTTTTCAAGTACGGATAAACTCTCTCTCTCTCTCTCTCTCTCTCTCTCTCTCTCTCTCTCTCTCTCTCTCTCTCTCTCTCTCTCTCTCTCTCTCTCTCTCTCTCTCTCTCTCTCTCTCTCTCTCTCATCCATATTTATGTCAGTAACTATTGCATGATCCCAAACCTCGTGTTTGACCCACTGTTGCCATATTTGGAAATTTTTTTGCATTTATAGTGACTTCACTGCTTGATATTAGAATTCATTGAAATTCATTTGCCATTCTTTGCGTTCATGCACAGTCCGTGCACATCCGATGTCCATGCTACGAATGTTGATACTGATTGATGTGGCTGTATGTGGATTCCCAGAAAAAAATGTGTATGTGTGTGTGTGTATGTGTGTGTATATATGAGTGTGTGTGTGTGTGTGTTTGTGTCTGTGTCTGTCTGTCTGTCTGTCTGTCTGACTGTCCCAGGAAAAAGAAAATACTCATTCCCCGAATCAGAATTTTCTTTGTCTATAATAAATTCTTGTTGGCTGGTTAAGAATTTTCGTAGGAGAGAATACTCAGAATATTTCCATTTTGTAACTTAATTTTTCGAAGCATCACGGAGTCCATATTTGTTTAATGTAACTTTCACAGGAGCGGATTACTTTTTCTTATTTTCAAGGTTGCAAATAAAAACACTCGTGTGTTTTTCTTGTGTCGGTGTTTCGGTAGAGTTGTATTATTATTAATTTTGTTGTTATTATTATTATTATTATTATTATTACTATTATTATTATTATTATTATTATTATTATTATTATTATTATTATTATTATTATTATTATTATTATTATCATTATTATTACTATTATTATTATTTTACAATTATTATTATTTTATTATTATTATTATTATTAGCTTTATCTGGCTTTATTTCAACATGTTCAGATATTTCAAAATTTCTGCTTTTGAGAGAGAGAGAGAGAGAGAGAGAGAGAGAGAGAGAGAGAGAGAGAGAGAGAGAGAGAGAGAGAGAGAGAGAGAGAAGAGAGAGAGAGAGAGAGAGAGAGAGAGAGAGAGAGAGAGAGAGAGAGAGAGAGAGATAATTTATCCATATTGTGACGTCTGTGTTAGAATATCTCATCCAGACCTCATTATCTTGTAAGTGCTTCCGCTTTATCCCTCAACTTCAACATGTCTGCATCCACCCCCTTTCAAATGGGGACTGCATGTCACACATAAAACGGTGTTTATTTTGTAAGTGCTTTCGAGCAAACCTGAGATTAATATTTGACCTATAAATATGGATAGATAGATAGACTCGTATGATAGACCTTATCTACTCCGCAGCCTCAGTTAGCACACTATTTGATATGTGGGGTCGGTAGTGAAACAGTATCTTTACTAGCTACGTAATCGAGAAGGGCAAAAATGTTTGTTCTTCAAGTATTATGTCTATGAAGGTAGAGATGGAGAGATGGATAAATAGATAGATAGATAGGTCGCAGATTATATAATTTATGGTAAACATTTGTATATTATTGAAAGTGTCTGCATTTACATATCCCCACGTACAGTTATTGGCATAATGAGAGAGAGAGAGAGAGAGAGAGAGAGAGAGAGAGAGAGAGAGAGAGAGAGAGAGAGAGAGAGAAATGTCTGTATATATGTCCCAGTGTACAGTTATTGGCATGGATAGATAGATATATAAATAGATAGATAGATAGATTGATTGATTGATTGGTAGATAAATAGATAGATAGATAGATTGATTTATTGATTGATTGATTGATTGATTGATTGATTGGTAGGTAGGTAGGTAGGTAGATAGATATATAGATAGATAGATTGATAGATAGATAGATAGACAGATAGATAGATAGATAGATAGATAGATAGATAGATGGATAGATAGATAGAGAGAGTATGTTAGAAGACAAAGAAACAGGATATACATTATGAGCGTTACTCATCACCATCCGCGGATCGTGAATGCATAAGAAGAGAAATACCATTAGAGAAAAGAGGGGCAAAAATACTCCCTTGTGAGACGCTTTTATTCCCATGACAAGGTCCTTCATATCCGTTGTGGAATATTTGGGGTTTCCATGTGTGTGTGTATGTATGTGTGTATGTGTATGTATGTATGTATGTGTGTATGTTTATGTATGTATGTATGTTATATGTATGCATGTGTATATGTGTGTGATGTGTATGTATGTATGTGTATATGTACTTATGTGTGTATGTGTATGTATGTATGTATGTGTGTGTGTGTATGTATGTATATGTATGTGTATATATATGTATGTGTGTATATGTATGTATGCATGTATGTATATATGTGTGTGTATGTGTATGTATGTATGTATTTATGTGTATATGTGTAATGTTTCTTCATCCGATATTGCTTAGCTATCCTCTTTAACACTTTATGAAAATTGATTTAGAGCTGTGGTTTTGAATCAAAGCAGAGATAACCTGTGCTACGCCATTTAATCATGTCTAGAGCCAAGGTTGTTCTTAGAAAAGACAGCCCTAAGGTATTTTCCTCTCCTTCTTAGAGTGGCAAGGAGTTATCAGCATGCCTGTCTATGTTTCTTCTTCTTCTTCTTCTTCTTCTTCTTCTTCTTCTTCTTCTTCTTCTCTCTTCTTCTCTCTTCTTCTCTTCTCTTCTTCTTCTTCTTCTTCTTCTTCTTTCTTCTTCTTCTTCTTCTTCTTCTTCTTCTCTTCTTCTTCTTCTTCTTCTTCTTCTTCTTCTTCTTCTTCTTCTTCTTCTTCTTCTTCTTCTTCTTCTTCTTCTTCTTAATTCTTCTTCTTCTTCCTATTATTATTATTATTATCATCATCATCATTATTATTGTTATTATTTTTATTATTATTATTATTATTATTATATTATTATTATTTTTTTGAATTATCGTATTTCTTCTTCCATATCTTCGTCTTCTTCTCCTTCTTGATTACTTTGCAAAAGGAATTTCGTTTTTTTTTATTATAATTGAGGACACCTCATTTAATCTCATGATAAATTTTAGGGAATGAATAAAGAATGAGATGCTGGAAGAATAATTAAGTTTTAGGAAAGGTATAAAGCATGAGATGCTGGAAGAATAATTACTTTTTGGGAAAGGAATCAAGAATGATATGCTGGAAGAATAATTACTTTTTGGGAAAGGAATCAAGAATGATATGCTGGAAGAATAATTAATTTTTAAGAAAGGTATAAAGAATGATATGCTGGAAGAATAATAAATTTTAAGAAAGGTATAAAGAATGAGCTTCTTGAAGAATAATTACATTTTAGGAAAGGTATAGAGAATGATATGCTGGAAGAATAATTAATTTTTAGGAAAGGAATCAAGACTAAGATGCTGGAAGAATAATTAATTTTAAGAAAACAGTCAAGACTGAGAATTCTGGAAGAATTATTTTCTCCATGAATGAAATAACTCTCGCAGGCTGCAGTAAATAAGTAAGATAATATAGATATAGCTATAGATACAGATATAACTATATCTAAGTAGTTTTGTTGCAACAGTGTGTGATAAAAGCTTAAGGCTAGTTAGTTGAAGGAATATTCCATTCTCTCCAGCTGGAACTCCAGCACCCTGGAAGAGGTGGCTGTAAGTAGGTAAAAACAGGTACTGGATATTGCGAAACCATGAATATATATATATCCTCTTGCTACATTTGGTGACTCTCTCTGATTACTTATGTACATACGCATGGCTCATGTGTACAAAGTCACATATGATCGTGTACGCTTCCACATATCCATAGATATGCACATGTAAGTTAATGTTTGATGAAGTGACTGTAAGTCTCGTAATATCTGGACGTACACATGAACTCATATGTGCACGTATCATGTGTACAAAGTCACATATGATCGTGTACACTTCCACATATCCATAGACGTGCACATGTACGTTCATGTTTCATAATGTGAGTGTAAGTCTCGTAATATTTAGACGTACACATAAACGCAAATGTGCACATGTATTTCTCATACGTATAAGTCAACATATATTCGTGATCGTGCTTACATTTCCATGCAGACATGTACATATAATCTTTGAGTGTGCATTTGTGTACATATATGCATGACAACAGAGTGACTGGAAATTATGTGATATTTGGACGTACAGATGAACTCACATGTACATGTACAATTCTACATATCCACACATATATGAAAATATAAGCTCTGAGTGTACACATGTTTGGACATACATGCTTGACAATAAAGTGATTGGAGGTTGCATGTTATGTGGACGTTAAACAAGCACTTATTTGTTTTATGTGTACGTGACCCCATATACTCATGTACACTCCTACATAACCAAACATATGTACACATCCACGCAGGAATATACACATAGACTTTGAGTGTACACTTACGTAATATCACATGTGCAGGGAGGTTTATTATGCATTTAAAGTATTTTTCAAGCTATTTTAAGTGTCGCCATTTCCCCCTCCCCCGCATTCGAATGGGGATGTACACAGACTAGTTAGAGCTGGGGAATTAAGGTTGGATGCCTATCCCAAAGCCACGCTGTGGGTTCAAACACGAATTTGTCAATTCCAGAGACGTAGGCTTGTACATGTTTACACTTACGAACTATTTTGTAAACTTGTGATATTATTTATAAACAAATTTCTGATTCTGGGAATCCTTGCGTAGCATATCTTCTGGAAAGATGGACAGAAAACCAAGTTGAAATTTGCTTAGAGTAATCGCAGAGTACTTAAGATATTTGCTTGAAATAATAAACTTGTAATAGGATTATGGTGAAAAAAGCGATATTTTTTATTATTGTTATTATTATTATTATTATTATTATTATTATTATTATTATTATTATTATTATTATTATTATTATTATTAACTTTGCTATTATTATTATTATTATTATTATTATTTATTATTATTATTATTATTATTATTTTTATTATTATTATTATTATTGTTGTTATTCTTGTTATTATTATTATTATAATAATAATTATTATTATTATTATTATTATTACTGAATTTACAGGGCCGTTCGGGTTACATGTGATTACATATTGAATAAACTCTTCGATTCTGAAGATGTCTTAGTCTTACATCGATTCTGAAGATGTCTTAGTCTTACATCAATAATGCTATTAAAAATCTAAGACAAGGATGTGGATGTGATAGTCCACCGGTAGAAACAATTTATTCGTTAGTACATATGTATAAACTGGTTGCAATTCCATTGTTAGGGATTGGCCGAGTCAATGCACACATTCACCAGATGCTAAAATACCTTGATCACTCCTCTTGGCTCCATAGGGTTTTAGGAATGTCACAGTTCTCCCGCCACCACCACCCTGCTTTGGTCACCCACTGGGTAAGTGGCGAAGGATCTTCTTCTCCTCCTCCTCCTCCTCCACGAGTGCTAGCGTTTAGATAGGCACACTCATGCTTCCATTGTAAATCAGAAGCAAATTGCAGTTATTACTCAAGATGGGTGCCATTATGTTGACCTTGAATTTGTAGTTTTTTTGAGGCAGTTGGAAATCACACCGAGCTTGGGCAGGTATGTGTGTGTGTGCTTGTATGCGTGTTTTCACGTGCGCACGCTCGTGCGATTGAGTGCGGTGAAGAGTGTTCGAGGTCACGAATATACTGGTCGAGATATGTATGGCTGCCTTACCCCTATTCTCCCAGACTCAATTATGCCAATTTGACCATAGGCAAGTTATGCTGTGCCAGAGGCCATAGGTGATGGTAATGGGTATTTGTTACCTAAACTTAGAGTTAGCAAGATAAGTAATGTTTCTTATAATATCATGTAATCAGCATTACACTTGTTGTTCCGGTTTTACGTCACGGACTCCCTGTTCTACTAAGGGCTAGGACGGTTGGCTTCTTGCGAAGAACTTGTTTTGGCAAATGTAATCGTTACCCTGAGTGCATGCCCTAGCTAACCTCAGACCGTGACGGGGCGCGAACCCTCGGCCTGACGCCTCAGAGTCGCGGATGCTACCGCTTGAGCCACGGTGACTACATGTAATCAGCATTACACTATTGCTTCTCAAACTTAAGACTCCGTTTTACAACTGTTGTTTGTCGTTTAATGCGTCACTGTTAATCCCCATTCGAATGGGAATGGACAATGACAGGTTCGAGCTGAGGTAATGAGTCTGGCTGCCCTTCCTAACGCCCCTCGGTGAGTTCGAAATCTGGTCTATCACTTCCCAAGTCGAACAATATAACCACTTCGGAGTTAATTCACTCCTCCAATCTTGCAACGCAACTTAGCGAAAACCTGTTTTTGACGACTCTTCATGGCACACCTCATTTTTGCTACGTCGAAATAGTCGTACCATAACGCTTGTTTTGTGTTGTTACGTCGAAAAAGTCGTACCATAACGCTTGTTTTGTGTTGCTACGTCGAAAAAGTCGTACCATAAAGCTTGTTTTGTGTTGCTACGCCGAAAAAGTCGCACCATAACGCTTGTTTTGTGTTGATACGTCGAAAAAGTCATACCATAAAGCTTGTTTTGTTTTGCTACGTCGAAAAAGTCGTACCATAACGCTTGTTTTGTGTTGCTACGTCGAAAAAGACATATCATAACGCTTGTTTTGTGTTGCTACGTCGAAAAAGTCGTACCATAACGCTTGTTTTGTGTTGCTACGTCGAAAAAGTCGTACCATAAAGCTTGTTTTGTGTTGCTACGTCGAAAAAGTCGTACCATAAAGCTTGTTTTGTGTTGCTACGCCGAAAAAGTCGCACCATAACGCTTGTTTTGTGTTGATACGTCGAAAAAGTCATACCATAAAGCTTGTTTTGTTTTGCTACGTCGAAAAAGTCGTACCATAACGCTTTTTTTGTGTTGCTACGTCGAAAAAGACATATCATAACGCTTGTTTTGTGTTGCTACGTCGAAAAAGACATATCATAACGCTTGTTTTGTGTTGCTACGTCGAAAAAGTCGTACCATAACGCTTGTTTTGTGTTGCTACGTCGAAAAAGTCGTAACATAACGCTTGTTTTGTGATGCTACGTCGAAAAAGTCGTACCAAAGCTGTACTTTGTCGAACACAATCATCACATTCATTCTTTTTTTGCAACCACTGTTCACCGGATGGGTGGTGCCACGGTGGGCTTATGACCACGTCGAACGCCCAGAATGAACTCAGTTTGAAAGCATTATCACGGCCAGGACACTAGAAATTTCCTTTTATTTAGTTACATGAAGTGTTCAGTTGATATATTGACTTTGGGTGCCTATCTAGACATACTACTGTTTCTATGGTTTTTCTGCAGAATTTCTAGCTAGTTTTTCCAGGCTAGTTACGTTTATCTGTTTATTAACTCTTACCAAAGAAATAAGTGGTTATAAGGCACTAGTACTAGTAAAACAAGTATCTGTTGGACTACCACTACCACACCCCTAACCACCAGGAGTTAAAGAGATGCCGCAGGGCCAGTATACTGGTGTGTGTATACGTGTGTATGTGTGTTGTGTATGTATCTCATGTGTGCTGGATGCGACTTCTGTCAGCAAAGCCAGGCCAAGGGCCAAGTTTTAAATCCCCCCCCCCCCTAGAATCTTCTCACTCTCATTCCCCCAACCTCAAGTAAGTGACCTTCCCCCCACCTTCGCCCCAATCTTCGCCAGTTGGTCAAGTCATTCCCCCTCCATTTCGTAATGGTGGTGACCAGCTGATTTCGACTAGTCTCGCGGTGGTGGTGGTGATGGAACACCACAGGAAAGAGAATGAATACTAATGAATAATAAAATTAAACAAACACATACTTGTCAGTCCATCTCATAAGACAACTAACGAACTGACAAACTTAACGCTTACACACACGCGCGCTCGCTCGCACACACACGCACACATACACGGGAAGATACGAGCTTTGGGCTCTTTCCCGTAAGCACAATTAGGTAAACACACACACACACACACACACACACACACACACACACACACACACACACACACACACACACACACACACACACACACACTACTAATACTACTACTACTACTACTACTACTACTACTACTTTAAAGAGAATGAACAATAATGTAAAAAATATCTTCATGGAATATTCTAATTGTCTAAGGAGTCTGGATTGCAATAGCGCTGAGTTCCAGACAATCCAGTTCCAGACCATCCAGTTAGCACAAGATTGAGAAGTGAATATTTAGAAACTGGAATAAATCGGAAGAAGAGTGGTACAGGCTTGTAATGTTTGGTCAAAAGAACCCTTTAAAAAAAATAATAATAAAGGGCCAAGGAAGCCGACTTAATGTTTTTTAATTCACCTGGAGCTCCACGTGGTGACCACGTGACACCGTGAGTGATTATAAACTGCTAAGATTATTATTTTTCCAATTTTTCCTTGTCGTTTTTTTTATGGAAGGTGGTGACTTTAGTGGGATTTTTAATTGCCAATTTAAGCTTGAACGGCATTGAACAGTGAACGTTCATCATTTTTATTTCCGGAAAGAGGTGAACATTTTAAGGTTCCATAATTTTTTTTATTTGTTACTGTTAAAATATGATTGAGATTCAAGGTTGTATTGTTCCAGCAGTGAAGGTGGCTTTGGGGACTGTGTCAGTTCTTCACTAAAATACAGAGTTCCAGTTTTACGTCACGGACTCCCTTTTCTACCAAGGGCTTGGACGGTTGCCTTCTTGCGATGTACTTGTTTTGGCAGATGTAATCATTACCCTGAGTGAAAGCCCTTGCTAACCTCAGACCGTGACGGGGCGCGAACCCTCGACCTGACGCCTCAAAGTCGCGGACGCTACCACTTGAACCACGGTGAATACTCTTCAATAGAATACAGAAAATGAGAGCATTGGAAATCCTCAGGGAAAAGGTAATACAAAAACTATCTTCATTAAGTCACCTCAGTAATCGCTTCTCGAATACAATAAATAACC
>JAXCGZ010020910.1:0-5000 GCA_037179515.1 Halocaridina rubra | reverse complement strand
TGTTTTAGTATGTGTGTTACAGTCAGAGATTTAATTTGTAGATAATAATAATAAGGAATTGCAACATATGCGTGAATGATCTACCTACCTATTTATCTAGTAATCTAGCTATTCATATAATATGTGTGATAAATATACCACATAATATATATTGACAGATAGATAGATATATAAATAGATAGATAGATAGACAGAGAGAGAGAGAGAGAGAGAGGAGAGAGAGAGAGAGAGAGAGAGAGAGAGAGAGAGAGGAGAGAGAGAGAGAGAGAGAGAGAGAGAGAGAGAACTCGGAAAGGTATGATAATGTTGCCTTGATCAATATACATGTAGAATGTGTCGCTTGGAAAGGAAATACTCGTATATCTTATTATTATTATTATTATTATTATTATTATTATTATTATTATTATTATTATTATTATTATTATTAATATTATTATTATTATTACGAAACAGTGGTGACCTTGTATTATTATAATATCATAAATACTTGAGCAACAGTATGCATATATGGATTATCGCTAATTATTGCTTCTACTTCTATGACTACTACTACTACTACTACTACTACTACTACTACTACTACTACTACTAATAATAATAATAATAATAATAATAATAATAATTTACTTTATATTCCTCACCCTGGACACATAATGATGTTCGTTACTACTGCTACTACTACTATTACTACTACTACTACTACTACTACAAGTAGTAGTGTGTTATTTGTATTCTGACTGTCTATTTTCCTAATATTGGACTGCTTACGTACCAGTTCCGCATTTCCAGGGCATTCTTAATTTAAGCATATATGAATCTTAAGCTTGAACTAATGTCCCTTGAGAGGAAATAGAATAATAGCAAGTGCTGTAGTCAGCGTGGCTCAAGCGGTAGCGTCCGCGACTCTGAGGCGTCAGGTCGAGGATTCGCGCCCCGTCACGGTCTGAGGTTAGCAAGAGCATGCACTTAGGGTAACGATTACAGCTGCCAAAACAAGTCCTTCGCAAGAAGGCGACCGTCCTAGCCTTTGGTTGAAAAGGGAGTCCGTGACGTAAAACCGGAACAAACAGAATAATAGGAAGTGTTATGAAAGCATTCTTTTTTTATTTTTTTTTATTTCCTTTAGCTTTCCTCATGCACATATGGGGTCGCTTAAAATTTTAAGACCGGATATCCTTCCTAGCACCAACCCTCTCCATTTATCCGGGCTTGGGACAGGTACTGAGGTGAGCTGGCCTGATCCCCCAGTGATTGGCTTATTTGGTTGTACCCCCAGAAATTTGATATAGTAATGTTATATTACCCATAGTGTTAAAATACTTAATAAGGGAAATGACGGAACCGCGTTCGAACCCTATGGCGAGGAGATAGGAAGGGCGTCCAGCCTAATTCCCCAGCTTCAGTCTGTCTGTGTTCACCCCCAAATGGGGACAATAGTGACACATATATGTAAAAAAAGAGAGCTCATATAAAGAACTTGAGGGTCCATGGGCTATAGGAAGGGCATCCATCCTAAATTCCCCTAGCTTCAATCCTTCTGTGTTCACCCCTCAAATGGGGGAATGGTGATACATAAAACTTAATATATATATATATATATATATATATATATATATATATATATATATATATATATATATATATATATATATATATATATATATGTGTGTGTGTGTGTGTGTGTGTGTGTGTGTGTGTGTGTGTGTGTGTGTGTGTGTGTGTGTGTGTGTGTGTGTGTGTGTGTGTGTGTGTGCGCGCGCGCGCGCGCGTGTGTGTGCGCGTAAAGAACATGCGGAGTCTCTAGGGTGGGGCTTTGGGGCCTGTATATTTTGCATGATGCAAGGTAACTTCTTGACGCCGGTGAGTGGTAAAAAGCGATGGTTAGTTCTCACGACCTCTATCAGTTTGTTTCCTTGAGGAAAAACTGGTGTATTCCCTCTCTATACCTCTCCCTCAAATCTATATAACACATGGTTCTCATGTAACTTTAACAAGCTAGGCCTCTCTCTCTCTCTCTCTCTCTCTCTCTCTCTCTCTCTCTCTCTCTCTCTCTCTCTCTCTCTCTCTCTCTCTCTCTCTCTCTCTCTCTCTCTCTCTCTCTCTCTCTCTCTCTCTCTCTCTCTCTCTCTCTCTCTCTCTCTCTCTCACACACACACACACACACACACTCACCGGAAAATTGTGTACCTATGTAATTATTTATAGTTTTACCATACACACACATACGCACGCACGCGCACACACACACACACACACACACACACACACACACACACACACACACACGTATATATATATATATATATATATATATATATATATATATATATATATATATATATATGTGTGTGTGTGTGTGTGTGTGTGTGTGTGTGTGTGTGTGTGTGTGTGTGTGTGTGTGTAATTACCTAATTGTTTACCTAATTGTGTTTACGGGAAAGAGCCCAAAGCTCGTATCTTCCCTTCTCCTGATCGGTTCCATTTTTAGACTTAGTGATACTTATCGTACCTGTCCTTAAAACTATGGATTGAGATAGCATTAACTACCTCCTCGCTTAGCCAATTCCAATTATCAACTACTCTTACATGAAAAAGTATTTCCTTACATCCTGCAAACAAGTTTTCTTACGAAGCTTCAAGCTATGACCTCTAGTTCTAGAGCCAGCCATATCGAAATATCGATCCCTATCCACTCTATCATAACCATGAAGGAATTTAAAGACTGTCACCATATCCCCCCTTACTCTTCTAGCTTCGAGTGATGGCAAGTCTAATTCCCTCAGCCTCTCATCATAACCGAGATTGCGTATTTCTGGCACCAGTTTCGTGGCATGTCTTTGAACTTTTTCAAGCTTAGCTATGTGCTTTTTCAAGTGCGGATTCCAAAAGGGGGCTGCATATTCGAGTTTTGGCCTCACATAGGTTACATAAATATTTCTGAACATTTCCTTGTCCATGTGCCTGAAGGCTACCCTTACATTTGATAAGAATGCATATGCTGCCCTTACTACGCCATTTATATGTATTTCTGGAGACAAATCTGCCAGTATGTTTACTCCTAGATCTCTCTCATTTTCTGTCTCTTGAAGTTGTACTCCAGCCACCGAGTAGTCAAGCTTGGGCCTTCTTGCACTTGTACCCATTCTCATTACCTTACATTTTGAGGTATTGAATTTCATTAGCCACTTTTCTGACCACTCATGCAGATTATTTAGATCCTCCTGAAGTTCTCTACCATTGTTCTCGTTTTTTACTTTCTTCACAATCTTTGCATCATCTGCAAACATATTCATGAATGAATTTACAGACTCTGGTAGGTCATTTACATATACAAGGAACAAAAGTGGCCCTAAAACTGAACCCTGTGGAACTCCACTACTAACTCTTCTCCATTCAGACACTGAGTGTCTTACTCTAACCCTCTGTTCCCTTCCTTCTAAGTAAGTTTTTATCCATTCCAAGACATTTCCACCTATTCTAGCCATTGATTGCAGCTTCTTAATAAGTCTCCCATGTGGAACAGTGTCAAACGCTTTCTGGAAGTCTAGGAATATGCAATCTGCCCAGCCCTCTCTTTCCTGTAAGATTTGGCTTACCTCATCATAAAATTCTAATAAGTTTGTTACTGTTGATCTTCCTTCTCTGAAGCCATGTTGCCTCACTGTGTGTGTGTGTGTGTGTGTGTGTGTGTGTGTGTGTGTGTGTGTGTGTAAAATCAAATAATTACATTATTATATGTATGTTTAGAAGCTATAAATTGTGCCTAAGGAATAAGAGAAAAGAGGAACTAAATATCTAACGTTCATTTTCCTCTCTCTTCCCAGTCTCACTCGTGGCTTGATTTTAACATTTCTTTCAAATCCCAGCAATAAACGGATTGTAAAATGTGAAAGCATGAATCATAGAACAATTTGTCAGCTGGTAGCGCCTTGGCAGAGCGAGTATATCAGTGATTATCTGTCCTAGGTCTGAATCCCAATCAGGGTTCGTTTTTTCACATATAATAATGTGTTTATTTGATCATTGTAGCTGCCCACGTAGCAAGGATATAAATTAACTTGTGAAACAAGCCAAGGGTGAGGTTGAGAAGAGATAGTGGAAAGCACACAGATATTCAGGGGAGTGCGCTCATTCCTAAGCTCCAGCAGTTAGCTGAGAGGTTGCTTTCTTCTCTTATACCTTCTATATATATATATATATATATATATATATATATATATATATATATATATATATATATATATATATATATATATATATATATATATAGTGTGTGTGTGTGTCTGTGTGTGTATGTGTGTGTGTGTGTACGCGTTCGCGCGCACACATCAAGGTATTAAAAATAGAAAAGATTAACACAGTTAAAATGAGGCCATAAAGTGAATATCCGGAAGTGAATGAAGGTCGCGTACAGTTATCCTTAAAAAAAAAATAAAAAAAAAATACAGAAATTAATTTAGACCTCGTAAATGATCAGAGAATTTCTGTTTATTTATTTATTTATTTATTTATTTATTTATTTTAAACCTCTTATTACCATGCCCCATATTACGTTAGGTTAAGGGGGGTTTACACGGTCAAACGGTTCGTCGAACGCGGTTCGACAGACAAGTGTTTGAAGTGATGTTCGAACGTGTGAAAGGGGTATTTGGTTGTCGAACACGGACACACGGTCAAACGGTTCGTCGAACGCGGTTCGACAGACAAGTGTTTGAAGTGATGTTCGAACGTGTGAAAGGGGTATTTGGTTGTCGAACACGTTTGTCAAACGTGTTCGATAACCAAATACCCCGTTCACACGTTCGAACATCACTTCAAACACTTGTCTGTCGAACCGCGTTCGACGAACCGTTTGACCGTGTAAACCCCCCTTTACGAAGAATCCCTTTTGGCGGTGTTCTGTGGGTGGGTGGGTGGGTGTATAGGTGGGTGGGTGGGTCGGTGATTCTAGGACCAAATTTTAATAATATTTTAGTTTTTCGTACTTTTTTTTTACC
>JAXCGZ010020909.1:75000-125000 GCA_037179515.1 Halocaridina rubra | reverse complement strand
TGCTGGAGACCACGACTCCCAAACTATTATAAAGCTGAAACTTTTATATATACTCTCTCTCTCTCTCTCTCTCCTCTCTCTCTCTCTCTCTCTCTCTCTCTCTCTCTCTCTCTCTCTCTCTCTCTCTCTCTCTCTCTCTCTCTCAGCGTGTGTATTTTTGAGAATTTCATCTCAACTATTTTTTGTTGAATTGAAAACATTTGTAAAACAGGAAATCTAGATTTCGAAGGCAAGTTTACGCAAACCATATTACATAATTGAATAATTTAATTCATGTTTGTGACAAATCCTGTGTTTTTGAGGTTTAATTGAATGAGAGAATCTGAATTCCAGATCAAAACTTAGCACGAGGGTCTGAACCTCTCTTTTTTCTCTCTTACTTTCTTTAATTTTCGTGCTTTTCCCTCCAATTCCCTTCTATCCTTAATCCCCTCCCCCTTTTTCCCCTCCTATCCTATCCCATCCTAAAAAAAAAAAGTTTAATTGCATAAATAAACGTAACCATATCAAGTCGCCGAAGAAGAGAAATACTAAATATCTAAATAGAGAAGTTTTAGCAAGAGGGTCTGCCCCTCCCATTTTACCTCTTCTTCCTTCATTTTCGTGCCTCTCCCAAAAACTCCTTCCCATCCTATCCCCCCCCCCTCTCCAGTGACAACACCCTGAAAGCGCTAATAGAGCTCACTCAAAGCCGTCACAATTCCCCCCCCCCCCATCCTATCTCTGTTATCAGTATTACAGATTTCATGTTTATTTGCCGGTTTACATCACTATTAATCCCCATTGGAATTGGGATAGACACAGACAGGTTTAAGCTGGAGTATTAAGGCTAAGTGCCCTTCCCAACACCCCGCGGTGGTAACGAATACTGTTTATCATTTCTCGAGTCGAGTACACTAACCACTACGCCACCGAATTATGTAAAGGGGAAACATTGGACTATGAAGGGAAAATGTGAAATAATGCAGTACTCATCGGAGGAACCTCTGAAGATAAATAGATAATTATACAAGTAAACGCTAATTTTACTCCATTATTTCATGTTTTCCCTTCGTAGTATATATATATATATATATATATATATATAATATATATATATATATATATATATATATATATATATATATATATATATATATATATATATATATATATATATATATATTTTTTTTTTTTTTTTTTTTTTTTTTTTCTACTCGGTTTTCTTTGAATTCAATAAATATTTTTTGTGTTAATTAACATAATGGTGATGATAATAATAATGATAATAGAAAAAAAAATTGTCTTATCTTTCTCTTTTTGTTATTTGTTTCTATATATCCGCTTATGATTCATTGCTGCATACCCACTGGCTGTCTCTATTTTTCCCACATCTCTTGAAATATAAATCTCTGTTTCTAAAATAGTGAATATATGAATAATAAAATTCAGATAAAAATGAATTTATGTATCTGTGTTGTTCAGAACCAAAGCTTCCTCGTGTGAAAAAAAGCGAAGTGTATTGAGTGTGAAAACATATATTTCATATATCATTCCTTTCAATCTACATTTATTTTTCCTTGCTTATATTTTTAACTCTCCTTTACAGCTATTTCGATTTTGTATTCCTAAAACTGCACTCCTTTTTTTATTTTTCAATCGGAGGATGAAAGTGCGTAAGTGTGTATGTGCGTTTATATATTTATTTATTGTGCAAAAGTATTTGGCGAACATAGTTAAGAGTAGAGAGCATCGCTTGTTGTTCCTCGGCTCTTAGTCATGTAATTTTAGCAGTTTATATATCTACAGTATAATAATAATGATAATAATAATAATAATAATAATAATAATAATAATAATAATAATAATAATAATAATAATAATAATAATAATAATAATAATTGTATGAGGGGACCTGCCATCTCTAGTTCCCCTCTTTTTTTCTAACTTCTCTCTTCTGCCTCACTAGCTATATATCGTCTTAAGCATACTTATCTTTGATATCTCATCGAAAATGCAAATAAAGGGACATCTAAGAGTCAAATTCTCTTTCTCAGGGTCAAGCTCAATGATTCTGCGACTTTTCAAGTCGCCTGTTATGTTTTTGCGCTTTTCTAGGCACGTGTCTAGTTTGTCACTGCGCTTTTTCATAAGAGCCCTGCGCTCGTAATTCCCCGTCTCCTGGTCAGTTTAATTTTTTTCTCATGACATTCATACAGTATCTGTGTTTCACTTTAACGTATTCCAAATATTAACTATTAATTTGTACGTTTGTGAAAGGAAAACAAAAATCGTACCCGAATTCAGACTGTACCGACCCCGCGTTCAGATGGTTGCACAGTGTACAAGATCCGCACCTGTATTCAGACTGTTGTGTAATATTTAAAACATCGAGTGTGTGTTTAATCGGTAGTGCAATATGCTAAAAACCGCAGTCGTGACCGGACGGTTGTGTATTATAAAAAAAGAAAGAAAAAAAACCGCACCTGTGTTCAAACGATTGTGCGCTGGGTTGTAATAGGCATTATAATATCTGTGATTGCTATTTTTATGTCTAGCTAAGCCCATAATGCTTTCACATACCCGATCAAATGGAATCCTAATGGCTTAATGCTCCATTACAAATGTTTATTGCGGTCAACGGTGCATAAAGCTCTAACAGATCTCTAAAATCCGCCATTGTGACTCTCTCTCTCTCTCTCTCTCTCTCTCTCTCTCTCTCTCTCTCTCTCTCTCTCTCTCTCTCTCTCTCTCTCTCTCTCTCTCTCTCTCATTACCCGTACTTCTTGGTCCATCTCTAGTATTCACCTTTTATCAATTTCTATGATCATTTCATCACTTATTCTCAAATGTCTTCCAGTTTTGTTATTAGCAAATTTTGCTTCTATAAACGTGTTTTGTGAAGTAACACGTTGTTATACCATTATTCTCTCTCATATCTATGATTTAACAGGATTATAAATATTCACTTTGGCTTGGTTATTTCCTCCCGCTATGAATTTTAGTACGTTTTTAATAATAGAAATAATAATAATAATAATAATAATAATAATAATAATAATAATAATAATAATAATAATAATAATAATAATAATAATAGTACGTTTTTAATAATAATAATAATAATAATAATAATAATAATAATAATAATAATAATAGTACGTTTTTAATACTACTACTACTACTACTACTACTACTACTACTACTACTACTACTACTACTACTACTACTACTACTAATAATAATAATAATAATAATAATAATAATAATAATAATGCATCAGGGTGCCCACAACAGAACAGCAGGCATTGTCGATCGTACCTTATTTATCCTCGTCGCTTCAGTCAGCAGGATTGTGGCCAGACAAACTGTCTAGGACGAAAGGATTAGCCACACTTTTGCTCTCCTATCCGTTTTTGTCGGCTCTTACAACATACAGAAAATACGGGTTCGAGATTTGTATTTCCCATCACCTGAAATCTCTCTGTATACAAAAGCAGGAGTCCACATGATCCACATTGAAAGGGGAGGCTATGGCCGAGTCAAAGTACGCATCCATTCATCAGAAGATATAAGAAGGCTTGTTGTATAGTTGAATATCTTAATAGGAGTCGTAATGCTATATTCCTCCTGTGTCGTATTATATATTCTCTACAGAGCTACAGTGTGCGAGGTGATAATAGATATGCAAATGCTTAATACTTAGTTTATTTAGTTATACACTCAGTGCCCCCGCCCCCTTAGGGTAAATGCTAAAGGTATCAGTGCCCACAAGACGACTCTGCTTTCTCACTGCTTCTGACTCTTTTGTATCACTAAGATGGCAGGGCGTGGTATCCTTGGGCACGCCTCCACCAATAGACTTCCAGAGAAAGGGAGTACAACCAATTACCTATAGTGTGAGGGGCGTAGCTAAAGGAACGCCAACTGGGTACAAGGAACATTCTAACATTAGTGTCTATATGTGTACTTTCTACCTATACATTTTCCCAAGTGCACATGTATGTATGTTTGTGGAGGCTGGCTTTCGGTACTCGTGAGAACAACACAGAAAGGTGTGACATTTTTTACCTCCATCGATCAGGGACACAGAGGTGTGAGAGGCTTATGGGTTGAACCATAGATCTTGTCATCTCTCTGTAATCACACACTTTACCCAGGACACCACAATGGAAATGTCAAGTCACACCACTTGGGTCACCCATGACATTACATGGGTAATCTCATGTTACACCACTTTGGTAAAATTACTTTACGTCAGGCTAATGCATCCTTATATTTTCTCACAGACAAATATCCTCGATTTGACTCTCACCCGTTCCGCAAGTGTTCATATACAGACCCAATTACCTGAGTTCTAGTTGTATTTTTCCTTACCAGAACCCCCTCATATGCCTTAACTCTTCACGGGATGAAAAGAAGGGGACATTCCTGGGATATTATTCCCAAAGTTAATAATAATAATAATAATAATAATAATAATAATAATAATAATAATAATAATGGATGGAGTAAAACGAAATGTATAATGACGTACCCTTAAAGCAGCGAACAAAATTATTTGCGTTAATTCCACCGAGCGATGGAGAATTTCATGTAAAAATTTGAGAGGCAACGCTGATTTCATTAAATAACAGCTTGCAAATCCCCCTTAATTTGCATATTACTTCAAGCTGAGATCTGATATTCTAAGCTTTTTCTGATATTCGGAAGAGCGTGAATATGCTTACCCCTTTAAGCTGGGATCTGTGGTGTCCTGCGTCACCAATTTCATATTCCAGATTTTACCTAAGTTAACATTTATTTAGTATAATTACTGTTAATGTTTTATTTCACACCCAGCGCATGAAATCAAAGTACAAAACATTGAAAAAAAATTATTTCAATTAGTAACTCATTTATTAACTGAATGATGAACTAAGCTAAGTAGCTTTATCAAACCTAACCTAATACAATATTATTATTATTAATATATATTAAAGTTTATTTCATACTGCGTAATAAATATTTACCTAATCATATCTCCTTAGTGTTAAACATGGAATGGATATGATCTCTTGTAATGACAACTCGAGAGCTCTCATTTTTTTACTTGAAACAGAGCTTCATTATATGTTTTGTATTCTCATGTTCGTATGGGACTGCCGTTTTCACTGTTCAGTATTTGGTTTATCTCAGAGTTTCAGCCTTGTAGCCTTCCTGGCTCCAAACTCTCCATTTATCTGGACTTGGGACCGGCACAGGGTTAAACAGGCTTTCCCCTTCCTGTGGTTGTATTTTTTTAGTTGAAAGAGAAACATTGATGTCAGTTACTTATCGTATAATTTTATTTTTGCTTTTTAGCCTTCCTTTATGAACCAAGTTCTCCGACAATAGAACACACCCCCTTCATAATATGCAAGCATTCACCTCCCAGTCTTGTTGTCTGCTTATCACCCTTTATAATTGCTTGTTTTTCTATTCATCTTAAGATCAGTCTGTATAATAATAATAATAATAATTAGTAGTAGTAGTAGTACTGGTAGTATTTGTTGCTCATTATATGATCGAAAGAATGACTAGTCCCAGTAGGCACATTATCTCCTTCACTCACCTCATAAAAAACATTAAAGTTTAGAAAGTGCATTTAATTATAATAGTTTTGTTTTATCACGAGAGTTTATTGCCAGCACTTAAATACCCATTGCAGTGTGTATATTTTTTTTTAACTATACTTGAACCTGCTTGAATGATACAAAGGAGGAGGTAGTGGCGTCTATCATAGGCTTTCTTGAATAGTGCTAATTTTGATAAACTCAATTAGCTGGCACCTATGAGCTGACCAAACTACGTATCTTTGAATATTCCGGAATACAATGAGCTAACTGAAAGCAACATTATTTATTCGAGCTATTCAACTGTGACTGTGTGGGAGAACCAACTGTCTAGTCTTAATTCCCCAGCTCCAAGCTGTTTGTGTCCACACTCATTCGAATGGAGCGTAATAGGAACATAAAACATTTGTTTTTGTTTCTCCGCACATGTTTGGTGTTATTTTTCCTTAGTTTCTGCTCTCTCCTGGCAGACTTGATCTGCTAATTCTTCACAGGTTATCAAGGAACCTATCCATTTCGAATTACATATTATCCATACTCAAAAGGATACGTATTAAGATAGCTTTTCCTCTCTCGCTCTCCCCTGCCTGGTCTGTTTTTCCCTCAGTAATACTTCTAGTTCCATATACATGGCGATGAAGGCTAATAATATATGCATGAAGATATGTGCACCATACTATATAGTTTAAATATTGACACTAGTAAACAAGATGTCATGCCAATTTCTGCATAGATAATCACCTGGTCGTGAAAACGTGAAAAATCATTGTTTGTTTGATACACTCTCCCAACTTACGAACAGGTTACTATCTGAACAGCAGTTCGTATCCTGAATTTTTTGTAAGTTGATATTTTGCAAGTAAAAGTTATATATATATATATATATATATATATATATATATATATATATATATATATATATATATATATATATATATATATAATATATATATATATATATCAACAATAACCAAATAAGCACATTACACATACGTAATGTGCATATATATATATATATATATATATATATATATATATTATATATAATATATATATATGCAGTGATCCCATTATCGCGGTAGTTCAGTTCCGGGACCCGGCGCGAGACAGGAAAACCACGAAGTAGGATCAGCCTATATGTACATAGATATTTTAATTTATTTTTACGTTTACACTGTATAAACCCTCCCTGTACTGTTAACATACCACCCTTTACTTAATAAATAGCAGCATGCAATGTAAATTTATATGAGTGATAGATAAAATTACGGTGAATGAAGTGGTAATTACATGACATACTCCTGTACATAGGTATTTACAATAATAATTTGCCAAACAAAAAAAAATGCGATACAGTGAAAATGCGATACAGCGGGGGATCACTGTATATATATAGTACTGTACATGAATAAAGTTGTTAGAACAATTTTTCTTATCCTAAAGACACACGATGCAAGTTTGCTCGATTCTTGATATGTTGGAAGCGTCCATCTATAACTTGTTGCATAATAATCGTAGACTGCATAGGCACTGCACTTTACACATGTTCGTATCTTCGGATGTTCATAAGTTGGGGGGCGTCTGTACTTATATTTGAAATACTAATGATATTTTTCAGGTAGTAGTGACCTGAATATGAAGCTGATATGCATTACAAAACTCTTTTTTTGACATTTTCTGCATTACAATTAATACCCATTTGAATGGGGATGGACACAAGGCAGGTAGGGGTATGAAGGTTGAATGCCCGTTGAATATGCCACATTGTTTGTATCCAAGATATGAAATACTCCTTGCTAGTGTTAGTTATTATATTGAATTCAACAAGTGAAAAGGTATCTGTGCAAACTTTAATTTTAAATGTAGAGACATGTGAATCATTCCTTTAATAGAGGAAAAAAGAAAGGATAAACAATATATATTTATTTCTTTATATATATAATAACAATTTCATTGACTTTTGTTTGCATCCTCCATGTCGACATCTTCTTTCTTAACATCATACGTTCCATCATTAACAGGCTGTGTTTGCATCTTTCGTTTCTTTGGCTGAACATATGATCCTAATCCGGCTGCACGTTCAGATTCTTCTATGGTGTAAGGTTCAATTTCCAAGGCCTTTAGCCTTCGTTTATGTACTTTAGTTTTAAAATGTCCGTGCAAGGCTTCAGCACTGATGAAATATCGCCTGAAAGATATTTATTATGGTTGTAAATTAAGTTCACTGGAACAATACAAACTTGGATAAAAGTGCCTTATACATGTAATGAGGTTATCACAGTATACTTTCTAAGAACTTTAATATACTGTTAACAGTTATTATTTTGCATTCTCTTCAGGGCTTAAAACCACCATAGTATCCTGCATCTGCACTGCAGGCTTCGAATTTTGAGGAAAGAGTGACTCACATTCAGTATAAGCAAATAATGCTGAAATTCCAGCAACAGGTAAACCATCATTATCTGTTTATTCTCATAAGAATATAATTGTACTTGTACTGCAACTTGGCTATTTTCATATGCAAATATCATCATATAGCCTTAAATATTACTTACATTTGAATGCAACTAAATTTTGCATAAAAATCATCAGACTGAATTACTCAAGTCATCAGATTTCAAAGGCAAAGAGTAGATTAAAATTTACTGCTCGGTAAATTAACCAAGAAGAAACATTAAAGTATTAATGTACTATTATAATAGCTAACACAATAATTTTGTGTTGATAAATGTTACTGTATACATTTCTTGGTGCATTTGCTTATCGATAGTCTTGCAAATGTTTTTTTGTAAATATTAGTATAAAACTTACGCGCAGTGTAAACAGTAATGTTGTCCTGCTCCTGGTTTATCATGGTCAATTTCCTGATGTAGCAACTGAAATGCATTTTCACCCTTCAGGTCTCCGTCAATCTGAAAAATACCACAAGTAAATTTAAAATATTCAAACCAGAATGAGAGTAGAACAACTAAAGAATTTATAAAGCTGATCACTTATATATACCGATAATGTAACAGGATACTAAGCAAATCTAGTTAAGTGAATAAGTGAATTAAGAAAGTTGAGCTAGTACACTTAGGCTACGTTTCCACTAGGCTGCAAAACGCTGCTTCTGTTTTTCGCAGCCTCTGCCTGAGTTTAGGTGATACATGTAATCCTATGGAGCTGTTTCCACTAGAGGCTGCATTTCGCAGCTGCGAAACGCAGCCTCTAGTGGAAACAGCTCCATAGGATTACATGTATCACCTAAACTCAGGCAGAGGCTGCGAAAAACAGAAGCAGCGTTTTGCAGCCTAGTGGAAACGTAGCCTTAAGGTTGAGTCTCAGTGATATGCATAGACCCTAAGGCTACGTTTCCACTAGGCTGCAAAACGCTGCTTCTGTTTTTCGCAGCCTCTGCCTGAGTTTAGGTGATACATGTAATCCTATGGAGCTGTTTCCACTAGAGGCTGCGTTTCGCAGCTGCGAAACGCAGCCTCTAGTGGAAACAGCTCCATAGGATTACATGTATCACCTAAACTCAGGCAGAGGCTGCGAAAAACAGAAGCAGCGTTTTGCAGCCTAGTGGAAACGTACACTTAAGGTCGAGTCTCAGTGATATGCATAGACCCTAAACCTCGACTCCTTTGGGTTTCGTTTTGAATGGGGGTGTTAGATAATAGCTACTGGAAGTTGATATACATAATATGAAGAGTAACGAAAAGGTTGGAATTCTTTAGAACCTGAGAGTAGTATGCCTAGGATATAAGACAAATCACAAAAAGACTCATTATAGTTCGCTATATTAGGTGGAAAAAGGCTTTTGAAAAGAGGTAATTATGATGGAATGGATATTAATGGGAAATATCTCTACCATCATAAACTATGCATTAAATTGTAATCATGGGTAGTACCTGTATTGGGATAGGTGATATCCTATAAATAATAATATAGAGGCAAAGTATTCACGGTATTAGGACTAACAAAAAGCGGGTTGAAAAATCATTGTAAACGTTCAACAAAGAAAAAAATATCAATCATCAATTAGTTTGTTAACCAGAGGAGAACTAAAATAACCGCACCTAACGCAATATTATGACAAATTTTATTATATTTTAGTAAATTATTATTTTTCACACTCCCAAGTAGGAAAAAAGTGGGTAAATTCATGCTTGGTTAGTTCACTTCAGCCCTAGTTAAAAAATTTTAATTTTGTTTTCAATATTTTGACTCTTCATTTTGCTCGTTGGTGGTGTGAAAGTAAAAGTTTTCCATATTTTTCTTTACTGAGGGTGTGAAAGTAAACATATTCGTTAGTTTTCTCTACTGGGGTGTGCAAGTGAATATTTTTCTTAGTTTTTTTACTGGGGGTTTGAAAGCAAGTATTTACAAATTAGCGAGGCTATCAAATTCATACAGTATTTTGAGGCTGCGTCATAAACGCTGTTTCCAGTTTTATCACTATTAATCGCTAGGAACTGACGTAGGAGTTAGATTGGAGTTGGGGAATCAAAGCTACATACCCATCCTAACGCGTTGTTATGGGCCTGAACACAGATATAATCACATTTGGAGTCGAGTTTAGTTTCATAAAAACATAAGCATAGTTAAAAATATTGACAACAGCTATATATTACCTGGTCCAAATCTCTTTTTCTGTTTCTCAGTCTCCATCGTTTCTGCAACCATTGGCAACGTCCTGCCCTTCTTTTGCGCTTTGGGGCTGTCATGCTTAATTGCGAAGCAAATAACTGATACCCAAGTTAGTGATTGCAATTTGGTATCTGATAAACGTGTTATTGGAAAGGGGTGAATGAAAAATATATTTTGGCCATGTTGAGAGACTGCTTGCATGCCATGCTAAGCCTTGTAAGAGTGCGAATTCGTTCTCTGTAATATATAGTAATTAATAGGTTTATGTCAAATTTTACACTCTTAAAAAAATTAATAATAATAATAATATTTGATAATGGTCTCTCTATATATTCTTTGATATCTTCCTTTATCCTAATTCACGTACACGATTGTTTTTTACTGGTTTTGCTTAAAGAAATCTTGCCCTGCTGTTTCCGTTTTCTTTTATTACATAGAAAGGGAGACTTTCTATTTTTTTATATAAGTATCTTATATTGTTAATTGGTGTATTAAGAAGTTCTCATCATAGTGTTTTACTAATTTTACAAAAGTGGATAAAAAAGTCAACAAGTATAAATAAATGGGTACTCTTGGTTGTTTTAGATAACCATAATAGTTAAGGATTTTTTTTCTCTGTAAAATCACTACATTTTATGATTTAATTTCGATAAATATTACCTCTAGGTATTATCAGAACACCGCCTAGATCTAGCTACTGTTGGAGCAAGTCACTTCAAGTGCATACCGGTCCCAAGACTGGATCAATGGAGAAGGTTGGTTCCATAAGGGCATTCGGTCATGGAAACCCCATAGTGAAACCAACACGAGTTAAAAGCATTCTAGTGAGACAGTTACCCCATATGAGAATGGGCAAAAGATTTATATTCTACGCTCTTTTTCACCATTTACCATGAATTATAACTGAAAATTTCTAGTTGCAAAATTCTCTTTGATGAATTCAGCCATGGTGTTCTGATATTTTGATGATATTGGTAAAACATATAGTTGATTGTTTATTAATAAGTTTTTCCTATTTATTTTAAATAAAATGATTAGGTTTGTGAGTTTAAAACCAGAATTATTCAAGTAGGAATAAGATTTCTTGACATTGCCTTTAACATTATTGTATCCTTTGGTTTCTACTTATATTATTATTTTATTTTTTTAATTTTTATTACTATTTTTACTGCTATGAGTCAAAGCATATTATAACTTTGTTACAAAACACTATTAACTTTTTCTATAGTAATTTATATATACAGTATTTGATATTTTCGCCACTCTCTGTATAATAGCATTGTTACCACATTAAAGAGTCCATTCCTGTAATCTTTATCATGATTTGGTACATGCATACATACTATAATTACTAAATCATTATTTATATTTTTGTCAATAAGGTTATAGTAAATAAAAGAGAGTTTACTTAGTGACATGAAAAGAAATATAAATATTTCATCAATCTGTATTGGATTATAATGAATCAAGTGATTTTGTGATAAGATACATCTTTTCTATGAATTAAACACCTTTAAAAACTTTTTGAACTTTGATATTCATCTCCCAGAAATATATTTACAAGCATTAAGGGCACACAAGGAGAATAAATATAGTTAAATAAGCTTAGTAACGAAAATTATTTTGTAAAAGATGTTTTTTCACTGTTTATGAAACTTGGGTCGTTTTTTGTGAATGTGGTAACAGTGTGACGAAGAAACCCGAAGAAGAGGAACGGAGAAAACAGCTGGAGAGAGAAATGAGTCATATGTAAAAGTCCCTGTCAAACTATTCCTATTCTAAACGAGTACTTGTCTCACGGGACACAGGGACAAGTTATATCGCGTAGCGTATAATGGAATGTAAAACTGTGCGTAAAATATGTAAATATGGTCAATCCATGTAAATACATCCGAGGTTTGTGACAGGTAAGTTGTTTCTCTGTAAACAATAGCAATTTCTTGCATCATAATATTCTTAAAACCATGAAATATCGTTCTCATAATCGTAAATAATGATAATTATTCACCCAGCGAGCTACAGATGTTTTATATAATGTGTATAGTAAGTATTGTTAATGAAAACATGACCAGGTCACATTTGGAGAAAATACGATTTATGTCAACGTCACACTTTTTATCGTCATAATTTTTGTGGTGTAAAAACTATATCGTCATATTTAGAGTGATTATTTTACTGGCGTTAAACGGGTTTTGTTCCTTTTTCAAATGTCAATGTTAAAGATGTATTTTTTTAACTACGAAACTACTTAAAGGAAAGTAGTTAGGTAAATGTCGACTTTTACACCCTAGTAAGTGTATTGAATACACCTATTGAAAAAAGTATAAAAATAATATAAATTATCAGTTCGCTTCATAACGAGTTGATAATTAACATAAAGAGCAGCTAACCTAGTATGATAAAATTCCTGAGTTTTTCTTAATAGGGGTGTTAAAGTATATAAGTATATACCATTAGTTCATTGTTCTTTGAATTTCTTTGACCATACTATTACCACGCTTGTTTCAGCCAGAAGAGAAATGATACCAAGGGTAATTACTGACCTTATATTAAGTTTAGTTAAGGTAAGCGTGGGTCAAGATTCGATTTATGGACCCCATCAGTGTTTGGACTAAACAATTTTTTTCTGATATAGTTCGATGTGTTTCGAATTAATCCTATAATTGTGTCCCTCGGAAATCACGTATTTTTCGTATTTCGGCAGAAATTGGTTGATTGTTTTGGATACATAAATAACCTTAGCTAATTGGTAAATTTTAGAATAGGGGATTATTCTCACATTTTTGGTGCGTCCTAACATAACCTCACCTAGGGGAACGCATACTCCCTAGCTGGGAGCTACCCCCTTTATTCTATTTATATAAAAAAGCCATATTCCATTATGTCCCATAGCTAAAATAATACATATGTAAATTAACCTAAACTAACCTAACACAAATTTGAAACCGTATGTACCTTAAAAAGTTAATTTGGGTGTTTGTAAGTCAGTGCTGCACAATTCAGTAAGTGTTGGCAACACTTATTTCTTGGGTAGGCGATGGAAGGGGTGCGTAAAACGAATCCTAACGTAAACGGGTTATTAATTAGTTTTTATTGTAAATGTGTATTTTTACATCCCCAATTAGGAAAACGATCTCATGTAACTTTGTTAATATTAGTTTAGGTATGGTTAGGTTTCTTAGGTAAGGTTTCCCTGGTGAAAATGAGTTGGTAATTGAAATAATGTATTGTTTTCTTATATTAGATATTTTCCCAATACAGTAATCCCCCGATTATCACGGTAGTTCTGTTCCAGGACCCGGCGCGAGACAGGAAAACCGCGAAGTAGGATCAGCCTATATGTACATAGATCTTTTAATTTATTTTTACGTTTACACTGTATAAACCCTCCCTGTACTGTTAACAAACCACCCTTTACTTCATAAATAACAGCATGCAACGTAAATTTATATGAAAGTGATAGATAAAATTACGGTGAATGAAGTGGTAATTACTTGACATACTCATGTACATAGGTATTTTAAAATAATAATTTGCCACAAAAAAAACCGCGATACAGTGAAAACGCGAACGAAGAAATGCGATACAGCGGGGGATCACTGTATACACATTCATACCTTACCTTATATTATTAATTTACTAAAAGGCTCATTATTTTAAGTTGAATAATCCCTTAAAAGAACATCATAGACCTCCTATAAACCTCTTTAAGCAACCTTATAACATTGCTAACGCATTGTCATTCGATTGTTCTACATTTTTGCTGTCATTTTAGTAAAATTACAGTATATATTTTAATTGATTCTAATGTAATGTAAAATAACAGATGAGTGACATCACAGGTAAAATTTCGAGAATTTTTGATATGATGCACTTTTTTATATTTTTATTTTAATATTTTTCGTCGACCTACGTAACATGCATAAAATAACATTAGCTGAATTTTTCCCGCAATTATTAATAAAAAGAAATACTGACATATAGTCAGAAATGGCGTGAGGCAAAGGATAGCTGTGTTATATACAGTACAGGTAATTAGTTCATTAGTACAGTATTTATTTGTCTTTTTTGGGAAAACAGAAATCAGATAAGTTGTAGCCAGTAAAATTATGGTGACTTTTGCAGGCAAAATAAACTATAGGATTTACCAATGCAAAGTTTTCCAAATTGCCGAAGACTAATATGCTATTAATGTATTTGCAAGGGTAGCTGCAAAATTTAATACTCCTATTTATTTAGACCCCATTAAATTTCATTAGCTTTTTTTGCAGTACAGTAATCCCTTGCTATATCGCGATTCACCTTCCGTGAATTAAGTGCATCGCGGGTTTTTATGGCGAGCATATGTGTTTTATATCGCAGATTTTCTGGGTATATTGCGGGAATCCACCATATGTGGAAATATTAAAATTTCCAGTATTTTCATTATTTTGTTGATAAAAAGAAGTATTTCTTAGCCTAAGAATAATAAAACAGTAAGAAATAGTAAAAAACATAAATTTAAACACGTAACTCACAGTATTGCACTATATAAAATACGATACCAGTATCGGCGTCTTGGAAAACGCAAAGGGTCGCACCTACGTAAGATAGTACTTAATAAAAATTTCCAGTATTTTCGTTGTTTTATTGATAAAAAGAAGTATTTCTTAGCCTAAGAATAATAAAACAGTAAAAAATAGTAAAAAACATAAATTTAAACATGTAACTCACAGTATTGCACCATATAAAATACGATACCAGTACAGTATTGGCGTCTTGGAAAACGCAAAGGGTCGCACCTACGTAAGATAGTACATATTAAAATTTCCAGTGTTTTCGTTATTGATAAAAAGAACTATTTTTTAGCCTAAGAATAATAAAATAGTAAAAAATAGTAAAAAACATAAATTTAAACATGTAACTCACAGTATTGCACCATATAAAATACGATACCAGTACAGTATTGGCGTCTTGGAAAACGCAAAGGGTCGCACCTACGTAAGATAGTACATATTAAAATTTCCAGTATTTTCGTTATTTTATTGATTAAAAAAAAGTATTTTCTAGCCTAAGAATAATAAAACAGTAAAAAATAGTAAAAAACATAAATTTAAACATGTAACTCAGTATTGCACCATATAAAATACGATACCGGTTTCGGTATCTTGGAAAATGCAAAGGGTTGCACCTACGTGCGATAGTACACGGGATGCTATTGGCTGATGGGTGGGAGACTACGAATCACAGAATTGTGTTCTGTATACTTTTTGATTGAAGCTTGATTCTCCCAGCATCTTCCATTGTCTCGCCTCATCCATTCAATCACTCACGTGTGAGCTGTTCGCGTTGTGCCTCTTAATACGTTGTGCTTGAGTTTTTTGAGAAACTTTTGCTTGTGTATTTCAACCCCTGCAATGCCGCCCAAGCGTCCTTCATCTTCTAAGGCTTCTGGTAGTGAACCCAAGTGGCAAAGGAAGATTTTGACCATAGCAGATAAGGCAAAACTGTTAGATATGGTGAAGGAAGGAAGAAGTTTCTCGGCTGTCGGCCGCCATTTCGGCATCAAAGGGTGAGTTGTTAACAATGCAGGGAGGGTTAATACAGTAAAGGTAAAAATAAATGTAAAATACCTGTAATAAATATGGTGCTGCTACTTCGCGGATTATCACCTATCGCGGGTGGTCCCACAACCGAACACCTGCTACAAACGAGGGATTACACGAAATTAATAAGTACTTTATATATATATTTTCGGTGTTTTATTTAATGGGCTTTTTCCTTCCATTTTAGACTGTATGTTAACAGTTCAGTGTTATTAATATATATATATATATATATATATATATATAATATATATATATATATATATATATATATATATATATATATATATATATATATATATATATATATATATATATATATATATATATATATATATATATATATATATATATAACATCTTGGATTGTACTGTATTGAGAAGAAATGTTCAGAATTATATCATAGAATGTTATAACTTGAATTATATATTAGTAAGGTGCTTGCATTCACCTGTTATTATTTTATCTACATATTTATTTTTGTGTAGAATATAGCATTAATTTTGTATCTATTAGAAAACTGAGTTGTTAATATGAGAGGAGACCGATTTAATTGTTAATTTGAGTAAAAGTAATTAGTATTGTGTAATGTCAGTGCTGTTTTTTCTTCTCGGCTTTGTTTTTATCATGATGACCTACTTTTACATTTCAGTCATTAGGAATGATGCGATGGCCTTTCAGATGATTCCCCCAAGAGTATCTTCCTCTCCTCCACCTTTGGACTCACTTCCAAGTGTGGCTTGCCCAGGTGATGATGACGAGGATGAAGAATTTGGAAACTTTTCCACTCACAACACATTTGATATCACTGGTAAGTCAAGTTTTTAGCTACGACATATCTTTCTCCCTGCTTCTTTCTGAAATAATTATATTGATATTTCTCTTTTGAATCCAGTAAATATTTGGTAATCACAGTGCAGTACTCAGTAATTGGGAACTATATAGTTTTATTGAAGATTTCAAACTATATACTGTACTTGATGGTCAGCATCTTTGTAGTACTGAGGTTTTGGAAGTTAAAGTGCAGTATATATTAGATGAATGAAATAGATGGTATTTAAGAGTATGTATTACATTTAGAGAGCTGTGGCAGTCAAGAGAATACTATTAGCTTATATAGATAACTCAGGTTTGCGACATAGTTCACTTTCTATATGTTGAAAGCAAACTGATCAAAAAGAGTGTTATGTAGGCATGTTGAGGTAGATGTTGCAGTATATGAAAATGTGAGTTAAGTACTGTAAGTAGAAATCCGGCAGACTTAACTGACAAACCACAGTGTACTCAAAAAATTTATTTTAAAATTTCCTATGTAATTCCAGGTTTATCAGATAAATTACCCCCAACACCTGAAAGCAGTCCCTCCAAATATCCCAACCTAGTTACCACTGGGGGTAGCACACCAGAAGAGGCATATAACCAATATGGGATTGAAGATGAGAGTCTACCAGGCTCCTCTGTCAAGCCAAGGAGTGCCGAGGACTCAAAATCCTCTTATCGTACGTCTGACATTAATGGTGAACTCATTACCTCTCTGGAGGGATACGATGACAGTGAAGGTTTTGGTGATTTTTCACATTATAATGCTGGTGATTCTACTGCGATTGTTAGTGGTAATGAAATAGAGGCTATAAGTGAAGAAACAGGTGAAATTAATTCTAGTCATATATATAACGTAGATCTTGGGGCCACAGATGACTCTCCCAGTGATAGTGGTAATAGCTATTCAGTCCATGCATCACCTCCACCTTTAGATCACATCGCTGATAATATTGTGATAGAGGATGAGTTTTCAAGGATCTCTCCTAATCTGCCTCCAAATGAAGAAGAATTTGGTGATTTTGAAGGCTATACTTATGTCACATCTGATGATGGATGTGTTGATGCCACAGAATCTTCTGTAACAGTTAATGACGTATCTGATTATTCAGGAAAATATGAAGGAAGCTTAGTGACTAAGTCAAATGGCAGTGATGACATTGAAAAGATTCCCAGCAGTGAAGGAGTTTGTACTGTTGCAGACCAAAATAATGAGTCATGTGCAATACAAGAGGCTGTTGATACTCAAGAAAAGTATGGTTGGAATGAACCAGATATTAGTGAAGTTAGTGAAAATAAGGATAGCCAGAATGATAATGAATCCAAAAGTACATATGACAGGACTAGTGATTTAGTTGTTAAAGATTGTAAAACAGATTTAGAAACGGGAATTACCGTATTAAAGACTGAAAAAGATGACAGGACAAATATTGAGAATAATCAGTCATTAAGTGGTTTTACTGTACATGTGTCAGAGTCTGCACAAACTATAAATAACATAGACTCCAGAGTCAGTGAGCAGGATCATGCACAAGTAGAGAGTATTTCAAAAAATAGCAGTAGTGAATTTGTGTCTTGTAAATCAGAACTAAAAAGTGCCTCTAAAAGTAGCATAGATAAAAGTACTCTTAATGAAAGAGATGAAAATGTTATCAAAACTGAAAATATTGAAAATACTAAGGAACCCTCAGGCAAAGATATGGACAGTGTAAAGAAAGTGAATACTAATAATCCTCAAAGTAATGATTCATGTGCTGTTGAACCATATGGTGAGGATGTGGTAGACGATGATGATTTTGGTGAATTCAGTAAACCTAAAGAGGATGATGATGATTTGGATTTTGATGACCTTAGGGAGCAAGTGCGGAATGGTACTTTTGGACTAGAAGCATCTGATGGCACAGCAGATGATTATGATGAAATATATGAGTATAGAGGCTCTTGCCCTGCACCAGATTCTCAATACGATGAATCAGAAGATTTTGGTAACTTTGGAAGTGCCGGTGCAGTAGATGAAGATGGAGAGGAATTCGGAGATTTTGCTGCTGTTGGATCTGACGGTGAAGACTTCGGTGATTTTGCTGTTTCAGATAAACAGGATTTTTCAGAACTTAAGGAAGGAGGTGATCCAGATGATGAATTTGGAGATTTTACTAGTCAGCAGGGTACACAAGCACTTTCGAATACTGCAGTATTTTCATGGAATGACAGCCCTCCCACATCCTTTAGTAATGACAGTCCAGTATTAAGAAAGGTAGGCTTTTATTCCTAAGTGTCTTAATTGGTCCCCATGACGGGTGTGAAGACAGACAGGTTGGATGCTCAGTCACGGGTCTCTCACCTCCTGAGTCAATTACATTATTATTGTAATACTACTAATTTCTTTTGTAACATAGCATAATTTGGGATTGTCTCAATGTAAAAATCTCTGAAGCTGGAAGAATCTAACATAGTTATAAAAGCTATAAATTTCAAGACATTTGTATTCCATGCTGGAATATCTTCATTTGTTTTCTCCATATGGTAAAGAATATACAAAATAGCTCCTGCTTATTATAAAATAATTGACAAAAGCTTATTTATAACTTGTATCATGAGGTATAAATCTAAAGATCTTGCAGATGTCTTAGTTTTAAGTATCATGCCAATGTCTTAGTTGTAAAGAGCTTGACAGTATCTTAGTTTGTGATTGTTGCTGACCCCAACAGAATAATGTAACTCTCAATGTATTTTATATTTACAGATTATTATATATTTATTACGTGTATACATCTGTAGACACTCTTCCTATCTGCTCTAGGTGTAATGTGAGCAGCTTAATATTCTTACCAGTTTTGCATATATAAACTCATAAATTATACTCCTTTCTTGTATATATTCTGTCAAGTCCCATAAGGCATTTTACTTTACTATATAGAAGTATACTTGCCGTGGTACATCCATTGAATTATGTATAATTGTACTTTTAGTCTAAAAGCTTACCATTTTATGAAATGTGCTCCTTATGCCATATTTTCCTGTGTAAATTTTATGGCATACCTTTAACACAGGGCCTCTCATATTTTACCTGTTCTCATTTCTTGTCATTTCATAGCACTCTCTCTGCTCCTTAATTTAGATGAATTTAACTTATTTACCTGCTTTTGTAATAGGTATTTTCTAGTATGCTGATCAATTTATATAAGTTTTCTAGAGAATAAGAATTAATTTTGCTCTTGTCACCTTTGATGCATTATATAAATATGGTATAGGCTTAGCCAAAGTTCAGAGTGGTGGTCTCGAGCTATAGGAATAAATGCTAGGATGAAAGTCTTCTGTCGGGAGAATAATATAGGTTTTATAGACGGGTGGGATCACTTCACTAGTCGTAAGCATATGTATGCAAGGGATGGAGTGCATTTTTCTAATTCAGGTGTCTCGGTATTGGCTGGTATGATAGACACAGAGGTAGGGGGGTTTTGTTAGACACAAATAATGAAATGATTAATACTTGTGCAGAGAAATTAGTCAGTAAGGGTTCAGTAAATAGTGGGTCAAATAACTGGGAGTCTAAGGATAAGAACCATTTGTTACATAGAACAAATATTAACAAAAAGAATAGCCACAAGAAGGGTGAAGCTAGAGAAAGTTTAAAAGTATATTATACAAATAGCCGTAGTTTAGGTAACAAGATAGAAGAACTGAGAGCCATAGTATGTAGTGAGAGACCGGATATAATATGCATTAGTGAAAGTTGGATTAAATTAGAAAGCAAACACCTTAAAGCTGAGTACATAATTACAGGATATAAACTTTATAATGCTGATCGTAGTGCAGATAAAAGAGGGGGAGGGGTAATTATGTATATTAAAGATAGCCTCAGAAGCTGCATTAAGTCTGGAATTAAGACAAATCTAAATTCAGAAACCTTATGGGTTGAAATTAAAAATAATATAGAAAGTCTAGTTGTAGGAGTAGTCTACAGACCACCTGATCTAGATAATATAGAGTCGCAAGTTATATATGATGAAATTTCTAAAGTGAGCAGGTCAAATAGAGTTTGCATTGTAGGCGATTTTAATTTTAGACATATTAACTGGGAAACCATAACAGGTGATAGTAGCTCTAAGGAGTTTTTGGAAGTAGTAGAAGACAATTTCCTTTCTCAGCATGTACATGAAGCAACACGGGGGGTGAATACACTAGATTTAGTTCTTAGTAATAGAAAGAATATGGTTACAAATTTAGAAGTTGGTGAAAAATTGGGCAACAGTGACCATGATTCCATTAGATTTAACATAATTTTCAAGGAAACTATAAAGGAAAATAAGAATATTGTTCCAAACTTTAGAGCAGGAGATTTTGAGGGCTTAAAAACAAAATTATCTAATGAGGTATGGGAAGGGATTTCTGGGGTACAGATGTGGGTAGTTAATCCAGCAGGTCAGGTCGCAGGTAGCGGATTACCCCGAAATTTGGGTACCACATGCCAAGGATTATCACAAGATAAGATCAATACATTAAATTCTCTCACAGGAAAGAACAGCAGCCCGTCAGTTAATATAAATTTGGATGAGGAATATAACAATTTTGTCATGACTCTTAAGAATAGTCAGAGAGACTATATTCCCATGAAACATTGCAGATCAAGAAAAAATGACCCTAAATGGATGAACAATAGAATAAAGAATCTTATAGGTATTAAAAGAGGAATATACAGGAAACTAAAAAGAGGTGAAGAGCAGGTGAGGCAGCAATATATACAGTTAAACAGGGAAGTTAAAAAGATAGTTAGAGAGTCGAAAAGAAAATACGAAGTTCGAATAGCAGGAGAAGCTAAAGAAAATCCTAAAGGGTTTTATCAACATTATCAAACAAAATTTAAGGAAAAAGTCGGACCAATTGAAGTAGCCAATGGCCATATCACAGATGACGATAAAGTGATGTGTACATGTTTAAATGATTATTTCTTATCTGTATTTACAAATGAAAACTTGGAAAATATTCCGGAAGTAGAATCCATTTACAGAGACAGTCCCGATAATATACTTAGTTCAATAAATATTACGAGAGAGGAGGTAATAAAAGAAATAGATAAATTAAAGGCTCATAAATCTCCGGGACCTGATGGAATATATGCTAGAATATTAAAGGAATGCAAGGAAGAGCTTAGTTGTCCTCTAACTGCATTATTTAATAATTCAATAAAATTAGGATCGGTACCCATGGAGTGGAAATTGGCAGATGTGGTACCAATATTTAAAAAAGGAGAACGTGTTAAAAAGAATAATTATAGGCCGGTAAGTTTAACGTCAACAGTGGGTAAGATTCTAGAATCCATAATTGCAAATAAAATAAGGGCACATCTAGAATTACACAGACTGATAAAACTTTCACAACACGGGTTTCTTAAGGGTTTTTCGTGCCTTACAAACTTACTGTCTTTTTATTCAGAAGTTTACGAGGCAGTAGATTGTGGCAAAGAATATGATACAATATATCTAGATTTTAGCAAAGCTTTTGATAGAGTTCCTCACAAAAGATTAGTTAAAAAGCTGGAAGCTCATGGTATAGGAGGAGCTGTGCTCAGATGGATCAAACAATGGTTAAAAGACAGAAAACAGAGGGTTTGCATAAATGGAGAGAAATCAGAGTGGGGCTCGGTTACAAGCGGGGTACCACAAGGCTCGGTACTGGGTCCTCTATTATTCATCGTATATCTAAATGATCTGGATTCGGATATCAGTAGTAACCTAAGTAAATTCGCAGACGACACTAAAATAGGTAGAACTATAAATGGAAAAGAAGACATTCATGCTTTACAGGAAGATCTAAATAGATTATCTGAATGGTCGGACAAATGGCAAATGGAATTTAATGTTGAAAAATGTAAAGTAGTTAAAATGGGTACTATAAAAGACAATACTAGTTATAAGCTAAATAACCATGAAATCATGAGTTCTCAGTGTGAAAGGGATTTGGGAGTTCTTGTGAGTAGTAGTCTTAAGCCAAGAGAGCAATGCACAGCAGTCAGAAATAAAGCAAACAGAATTTTAGGATTTATCTCAAGAAGCGTCAGCAATAGGAAGGAAAAAGTTATTTTGCAGCTCTATCTTGCATTAGTTAGGCCCCATTTAGATTATTCTGTGCAATTCTGGTCACCCTATTATAGAATGGAAATTGAATCCTTGGAGAGAGTGCAACGAAGAATGACCAAGATGATACACAATATCAGAAATCTACCATATGAGGACAGATTAAAAAAACTTAATCTAGATTCTCTAGAGAGGCGAAGAGTTAGGGGGGATATGATTGAAGTGTATAAATGGTTTAAAGGGATTAACAAGGGAGATATTAATAAAGTTTTAAAAATTCATGATCAAACCAGAACTCGTAATAATGGATTTAAGCTTGATAAATTTAGGTTCAGAAGGGAAATTGGTAAAAATTGGTTTGGTAATAGAGTAGTTGATGCATGGAACAAGCTTCCTAGTAGGATAGTAAATACCAATACCTTAGACACCTTCAAATGTAGATTAGATAGACATATGACAGAGGTAGGGTGGGTATGAATAGGTTAGTGCTTATTAGAAAAATCATAAAAAGAAAAACAGAATAAATAAGTAGAGTAGAATAGAATAGGTTAGACATGCTGAAAATACAATTCAAAAATGGAGCTGCCTCGTGTGTGCCAGTAGGCATGTTGCAGTGTCCTCTATTCTTATGTTCTTATGTTCTTAAAACGTAAAGAAAAGTATATTGAGTGTTAAGTGTTCAGATAATCTTTTTAAACAATTTATTGTTAAACTGTACAGTAGATATTCGTTCAGAGAGCTGGTAAAATCCTGACTACACCACTGAATATCAGATTCAGACTTGAATGTACCTTTATCACAAATATTTAAATACTGGACAAATAATTTCATGTACACTAAGCAACATAAGATCAGCCCTCCTCAGCCCGACATATTGGGTCACCTCGTTTTAAATAAATGTATTCTTTTGACAGCTTGAGACTCTACTTTTGAAATGGATTCCAAAAGAAAATGCAGCAGAAAGTCAGGAGAACCATATTGTGCCTACATTATTCCAGTTAGTTGAAGATGATGCTTTTGTCTGGAGACAGTTGGAAAATCTGGAATCGAGCACTGCTCTTACTTTATCCTGGGGCAGCATGCAAGCCCAGACACTCTACCTCTCTTCTGTCAACGTCGATGCTCGCAACATCGTGAGTAAAACAGCGATGATAACGGTAATCCATTACATTTCAGTAGCTACTCTAAGCACTCATATGCCTAATGCTAAACTGATTGCTTTAGCAAAGCCGTCTTTGGTAGAGGTGAATCTTCACTAATTTACACTAAAAGCTTTGCCTAACTAACAGTAGATGTTAATTCTATTGTTTTCTACATTAACACTCTTTGGTGGTATGGTGTCCTCATTGCATCAGGTATGATATCTTTTACTTTGTAAGTTTAAGATCATGAAATAGATATCTAAAACTAACTTAACTGTTCCCCTTATTAATATTGTAATTTCTATGTAAACGTTAGTCGGTGGGAATCTACACAGTTTATGATATTGGTGTATTTTTTCTTTGCATTTGAGTATTATGTTTAGAGTACTTGGTAATAAAACAGATATACAGACTCTCCTCGGCTTAGGAACGAGTTAGGTTCCATTAGTCCATTCGTATGTAGAATTGTTTGTAAGGTCTGTTTAGATTAAGGAAAGTGCTGTACAGTACATGCATATGCAGTAATGTACAGCACTTAGGCTAAAGACACTTAACTACTACATAAAACATATAGTATACAATATTAATTAATTTCAATACAGTAATGATAATGTAATTATGTAGTATAGTACAGTAATACATACATTAATACAGTACATGGGTAGATAATAGGTAGGTCTTTGTTCATATCTGTGAATGTTCGTAATTCGGATGTTCGTAAGTAGGGGAGCTTCTGTAATGACTTCGTAATTTGGAATATGTATTGAGAGCTTTGGAGTTAGAATGCTTAATAAAAATAATTTACAGCAGTTTTTACCTTCATAGGTATGATGATGTATGTTTTATGAAACTGTTAGCTTATATTTTTACTTGTACAGAATATTCTTTACTTAATACTTTATTTATACTGTATATCAGAATTTAGAGAAATAAATGGGAGGATGCAAGCAGGATGTAATAATACAGTACAGTACAGTTATACATACATTAATACGTGGGTAGGTTTATATTCGTACCTGTGAATGTTTGTAAGTAGGGGACCGTCTGTATGTGTGTGCAGTATATATATATATATATATATATATATATATATATATATATATATATATATATATATATATATATATATATATATATATATATATATATATATATATATATATATATATTACTGTGCCAAGGTGCTGCCAACTACACCATAGAATGCTTTGATTCCTAGTATAGCATATATATATATATATATATATATATATATATATATATATATATATACTGTGCCAAGGTGCTGCCATACTACACCATAGATATGCTATCATATATATATATATATATATATATATATATATATATATATATATATATATATATATATATATATATATATATATATATATATTATATAATTACTGTGCCAAGGTGCTGCCAACTACACCAAAGAATGCTTTCATTCCTAGTATAGCATATATATATATATATATATATATATATATATATATATATATATATATATATATATATATATATATATATATATATATATATATATATATATATATATATATATATATATATATATATAATTACTGTGCCAAGGTGCTGCCAACTACACTAAAGAATGCTTTCATTCCTAGTATAGCAGTTAAGCTGTAAGGTTGGTTTCTATTTTAGACCTTCTGTGATGTAGTTGGTAGCGCCTTGGCTAAGTAATTATTTGTCTTAGGTTCGAGTCCCAGTCGGGGTAAAACATGATTCATGTTTTCACATATGTTAATGTGTTTATTTGATTATTGTTGATGCCTATTTAGATTGGGATTTGAATTAAATAGGAAAACGAAGCCACGAGTGAGGTTGGGAGAAGCTGTAATATGAACAAAAAGGTATTCAAAAAGAATGCATTCATTCCTAGTATAGCATTTAAGCTGTAAGGTTCGTTTCTCTTTTAGACCTTCTGTGGTGTAGTTGCTAGTGTCTTGGCACAGTAATTATGTGTCATAGGTTCAAGTCTCTGTCGGGGTAAAATATGATTCATATATATAAATATATACACTGTATATCTTATTAACGGCACTTACTCTTTTATTCCATTTTGTGATTTGCTGATTATTAATCTTTGATATCACTTGCTTTATATATTACATATTTGTTTTTTAGAAGAAAAATTATTTTTTTCAATGACATTTGTATACAGGGGGTTACAATTGTTCATTGCAAATTGGAACTATGAAAACGCCACTAATTAAGAAACGATTAATAACAAAACTATTTTTCCAATCAGAGTCAATGTAAAAGGGACTAATAGGGAATGGCCATCCTACATCTATATATTATTTTGATTACAAACCATTATAAAATGAGAAGTTATATATAAATACATGTATGTGTAAATATAAATTAACAAAAGCAATAAAGTAAAACAAAATGAAAATAAAATCAAATACTGTATAATTAATGGCAAAACCGTAGTACAGTATGTATATGTACCTAACAACAGTGATGCTTCAGCTTACATAGGCAGATGACGATGGTTGGGGGAGAGGGGATAGCTAAGCACTGTAGGAGGATGGAAGAGAGTATGAGGTTGATGGGAGCGGAGGAGGTTGATAGTGTGTCAGGGGTCATTATGCTGTGGTTTCTTGAAGAATGAATCTGTTCTTGCTTGTTTCTAGTGCAGAATTTCATGATAAGTAGCCAACACATCCTTTGTTTTTCCGAGAACAATTTGAGCTTGGTCAGGGAAACAGTCATTTTCTAAAAAGTAAATTAGGCCAGAGTAGATCAAGTCCAAAACCCTTTAATTCCAGCTGCAGTCAGCCCCTTTCTTCCTCTCCTATAGACAGAATGATGAAACATTGGTGAAGTTTTTCGTCTCTGCCCTCAATATTTTGACAACGAACATATTGGTGACGAATAGTGGGAACCCCCTGTATTGGTAAAAATTTATTTATTACAAATATTCATTATTTTAATTATATTGAATTTTATAAAGTTCTCTGTTTACAGGTAGAAAAAACTAATGCAATTGCAGTGCGGATTTTTTTTTTTTTTTTTTTTTGCGATAACTTGTATTCTCATCAATAGAGTTTATACATTTTAAGCATCTGTCATGAGCAATAAGAATGATATTGGGATGTCGGTTTGTCAAGTTTTAATATGATAAATGATGTATGGAATGTTTATGCACATATACTAACGATTGCCTTCTTTTGGCTTGTTGAAGGTCTATTGCTTGTTCTGAAATATTAGAGCACCTTTTCATACTTTCCAACAGCTCTTTGGACAAAAATGGAGTTCTTCAGTCCCACTTTTTGCACAGACACTAAGTTTTTCTCCACTTACACCTGCAAAGCCAACTGAAAGTGGTGCAACACTGGAAGGAGGGAGCAGAGGGCCCGTTACTCCTCCAGTAATGATGCCACCTGTATCAACAAACCTTGCAAATTTCAGTAAAGATTCTGCAGAGAGTCAGATACCAGTCTTTGATGAAAATGAATCCGAGGTTTGTACATTATCTGTATGCTAGCCTTAAGTTGGCTTTACCACTGATGTTTACCTGACCTAATTGTGGTCCTGTTATTGTGTATTTATTATTATTGCTGCTAATACTATAGTAGAGATTTTTGCTACTGTCTTTTATAAGTACAGTATAAGAAAAGTAATGCTAAGAGTTATATATTAGATATGCTTTTTCATTTTTAGCAATTTAATGGATTATTCCAATTATTGTTAGTTAGCTTTTAATATTTTTGGATTATTCCACGTAAACTCGTCCTCAGATTAACTTTTAAAACTGATTCATGCATCCATACTTGTATGTTAAGCTTAAATCAGATTATTTTTTCTGCCTTCTTTTTTTCCTTTTCCTCACCAAGTTGCTTCCCCTGCTAGACCTTCTGGTTCATAATCTTAAATATTTTTGAGCTGGGCTTGTTGCTTGGAATATAATAATAATAATAATAATAATAATAATACCGGCAATAAAAATAGTATCATGTTTAATAATCTTATGGGGAGTTAGTAAGTGGTAGCAGGTTATTTATTATTTATTTATTTTTATTTTTTTTTATGTAAGGTTCCATAGAGGTATTATGTAGGTATAGATATCTTAACTTGAAGGGAAAAAAATATCTGAAAAAACGAAACTTGTAATATACTGTATTCTGCATGGTGTTATTACATACTAAAAATAGAAAAACCAATCTCAGTTTGATACTTTTCTATTAATACCAGTCTGTTAAAGAGTTTGTTTTATGTTTTACATGCTATGAGATATCCATGAAATGCAGTTTTTAATCTTCATGTTATGTAACTTGATCAGGGAAGCTTGGTATTGTATAAATCCTTAAAAGTAATGAAGAGCTAAGCATGAGAACATATACTGTACTGGGAAATCTGCTCATTTATATTACAGTGTAGTCTTGCTCTTCACTGTAGTGGTATGGTACTAGTTTTAGTATTGTAAACTTATTTCTACATTTTGCACCCCTTTATTTTACACGGCATATTCACTGATGTCCACTGACACGTAATTACTGCATGAAAGCTATTCCTATAAGCACTGACTGTACCAGCGTAATTTTTTTTTTCCATAATGTGAATTTTAATGACATAAAAATGCTAGTATACTAGAGAAATAAAAATTTTCATCCAGTAGCACAGAATCATTATGGCTGTACAATAATTTCTCTCTGTGCATCTTGATGCCATATCCATTAAAGTAAGAAGGTTTGCTATAACTGAGCAAAAGAGGAGAGGCAGTGTGAGCTCATTGTACCTTGCCTATCTTCACCCCTTCCATCATCTGTTGAAGTGCATAGAGAAAACAAAAAACAATATATTGAGAATTGGAATGCCAGCCATTGGCTCCCCTAGACCCTTTAGTCGATTATGACACAGGGAACACGAGCGAGGTATTGTTTTTCGTCCACAACCAGGGCAAAATAAATAATCCATAACACTAGAAGTCACTATATTATGGTATGATAGGCAGTAGTTTTAGTGTAGACTGCTGAATTTTTACACATAAACTAACACTGATGTCAATAAGAGTACTTTCTTTGTGACGTTCGGATATAAGTACTTTTTTCAGAATTACTGTCCGTTTTGTCATTTTGATTTCTCAGCTTGCTTTCAGAAAAGCATCTCCTTGTGCTGCCATATGCTTGCAATTAATAGAATTGTAAAATAAACTTAAAATTTTGCATTGGAAATTTTGGTCCACGATTGGTATAAGGGATTTTAACTCAGTAGTTGAAATTGCAGGGCAAAACTTGGTACAGTACTCTATTTTGTTCGTTGTTCATTTCCAGTCCTGCACATTACTGTTGGACGGTGTTTAGAGTTAATTAATCAGTGCTTAAAAATTCATTTTTTTCATGGCATTTTATACTGTTACAGGAGCAGATTCCACCTGCAAAATTTGACTGGACTTCAAGTGGATTGATTAATCCTTTGGAGGGACCAGGTAAGAAATATTATTGGTTGTCCTTCTATGTAGCAAAAACTATCCTCATCCTCCCATTCCGATTTTTGGAACCCATGCATATTGCTGTCTGTAAAGTACCTATATTTTTATATCGTTTTTTTATGGTAAATTTTCATGGGTTGCAGTATGAAGCTGCTAGGAATGCGTATGTTTAAAAAAATGGATTTAAGTCTGGTCTCTGTAGCTTATGAACACATATAAATAATGAAAGAAACCTTAACAGTCATTGATATTCCTATTTACTAAAAAAAAAAAAAAGGCATGAAAAACAATCTCTGCAATATATAGTTTAGCTTTGTGTCTGTTTTGTTAGCTATTAAATTAGGTAAAGACCGCTTGATATATTATTTAGATCTTTGCTTCTGGCATTTGCTTATATTTATCAAGGAATGTATATATTTTATCTTAGCTCTTGATAAACAGTGTCAGTAATTAAATTATTTTAAACATTCTTGTTTCTTTTAATATAACTCAAATGCAAGATTTTGCAAAATAACTTATTGATACAGTTTTGCCAATTAAAAGTATTGTCTTATATGGCATTGATAATCATTATGCATTAGCATTTACATATTAACTGACAACTTGAAATTAGTTGGCATATATAGTTAGAGCCTACTGAGACAGAATTAACTGGAAAGATATACAGTATAGTGTTACAGTTTTTCATAAAAAGGTTACAAAATAATGAGGGCTGAGAGATCTGAAAAGACTGGTGGAGGGATATCGTTGCTTGTAAGCTAATATTAACTTATAACAAGAATAGGGATTATGTAGTGCTGGAGCTTATGTTTTGACATATTTACATTATATTATTGTATGTCGCTATGTTCCATAAGCATGTTCAATAAATATATTTAAATTTTTATTGAAAATATTGCAGCTTCATTGTCTGATGTGCTTTAAAAGAATTGTGTTATAGATGTGAATTACATATCACGTGTTTTTTGGGAGTGTATATGCACCCTGAAGGAAAAGTATTCTGATTCACCTGATAAGTATATGGAAAAACTCTTAGTAGAAATTCTTTTACAATAGCTAATTTTTTAATACTTCAAAAAGTAAACTTATTTTTGTTAATGAAGCGCTATGCTATTTATCTAGGTACAGAAGTGGTTGATATGTATTCAGATGTAGACTTATGGTATGGTTGGATGAAAATGTTATTCGAAATATGACCCTACAGTCATTTACTGATATGAAGTGAGCATTGTATTTTCTAGCATACTTGTATATAATATGATTAATTTGTAAATACAAGAGCTAATGGGCCTGCTAGTATATAGAATATTAGGAGAGAATATAGTATTGGACAGCAGAGGGGTATGTACTTTGTTTTAAAGATGAATGAATAGAAGGTACATATTAGCAAAATATCGAATGCTATAGTGGCTCGTGAAGAGTAGAGGAAAAATCTAATGTACAGAGAAGGAACTTGTGATAGGGAATATCTATTGCAAGAAGTTAAATCATAGATAATTTTGAACTAGTGAAGTTTCAGAGCATAAATCATTTCTTGGACATGGATTAAGAGAGAAAATTAAAGATAGGAGAGACTTTTGGATGTAAATGTATTAGAATGCCGAACCATTTCCTGATGGAGGCTTGATAATAATGGTGTAAGGTTATGAATGATAGAAACAAGTAAAGAGGTGGCAAGACTAATTTTATTAACATTTATCAAAGGCAGAGCAAAAGAAACTGATGGTGAGAGAAATATTGGAAACGTAGTATGTGGGGAAAGTTTAATGTTGCTTTTGGATTAAGTACATTAATGAGGCAGTTTTCGATTAATAATAGATGCAGCAAAGATCAGAACTTTGATACATCTGAACAATATATATTTTTTTCAATCTATATTTAACTTTAAAGCTCTGACCCTGTCTGAGATTCTCCACTGGATGGTGGATCTCATAAAAGAAAATATCATCTGTTCCAGATACTTAGGTACTGCATGGTTTCATTTCAACCATATTCCTCCACATAATTTTTATTTATATCATATTTTTCTTTTGCTAAAATGCCATTTCACTTCCAATGCCCTTTTTTAATCACTCCTCATAGTAAGTTCGACTGTAATATCTCATTATCCCAGCCAGAATACTATTTTTTTTACTTTTTCTAAGTTTGGAGAGCATAAATAAAAATTTTTAATCACTCTCTCTTTCTATTTGGGCCCATCTCTTTAATGCTCATGTAATAATTTAATTTACACTGCTTAGTTCTTAAGCTAATTTAACCATGCATTTATAGAATCAGTTACTGTTGACACTTTCCTTCCTTACAGAGCATCAGTTTGTTTAATATATATATATATATATATATATATATATATATATATATATATATATATATATATATATATATATATATATATATATATATATTTTTTTTTTTTTTTTTTTTTTTTTTTTTTTTTTTTTGACACTAATTTACAACTCGACAGTATCATGTTGTTTGTCAATCTAAAATTAAGTTTTGCACTTGCAGCTTAACTGTCTCACTCCCATAAAATATGGCTCTTTCTCCAGCCATTGAATATAAGACACTGATATCACTTGACCTCATTTCACTCTTAACCTGAATTTCAGAACATGCATTCATCACAGTGTTGTCTATAACATGTTATTCATTCCTGTGGAGGTCATGTGCTATATTCAGTGCAATCCACATAGGATTAACATTCACGGTTTCGTAAAGCTCGCCAACTCCATGAAGCCTCCACGAAGCCACCCTAAACACACATTCACCTTTTAATTAATCAAGTTTTTGTCAGCTTTTTCTTAAATTTGTGTATGGATAAGATTTGCACAATTTGTAGCAAGTGCAAGAAATACAGAGAGGATATGTTTAATAGACGAAAACTTAACAAGTGTTCCGTTATTTTCTTTTTGGATGTTTCAGCATATAACTCTTCATTGTTTGATATGGACCTTCTGTTGTCAAATTCTAATATTGGTAAAGGAGCAACTAATGCTTTGCTCGCAAGTGAGTAAATGCCTTAATATCCCCATTAATCCTTTGCATGATATGGCTGCCCAAATTAGATTGTTTAGCTTTTTTATGCCTTGTGATTTTATGTTGAACTGCACAGTTTTTATGTTCCGCACTTTGTGGTGTGCCTATATACAATCCTTTTTTTTTCATGGTTTTGTTATTCCTCGTTTCTATTGTAGCTTACTTTTTTTGATGGAATTCCATATACTGTATTTAATATTTTGTATTAGACAAGGCAGTGTGGGCCTTGTATATATTTTTTCTCTTTGATATTATTTACATACCAGAGCTTAAAAAATCATGTGTGCTTAGGTTATATTTAAAGTTGCTTGCTATAAATTTTTTGTTAGCATGTCACATGCTGTTTTATATATGGTATTTAGATTTCCTTTTACTTTAGGTTGACAAGATGTTCTGCAAAGACTATTCACATTATATTTCAATTACTGTATACTAAAACAGTCTGTTAAATGTTTGTATCAGTAAATAGTTAATTATTTTGTATTTAAGTACAAAATTATTGATAGTTATATTGCATAACATCTATTATTTCCATTGATGATGGTTTAATATAGTACGGTATTCTAAATTTACTGAGTACCTGTATTGATAAATTCAGCCTATTTCTTATATACTCTGCGGTGCAAGGAATACCCTAGATATTAATAATGCCCCATTTCATGTGTCATGAGTCCCATTTAAATGGGGGTGGACACAGACGAGTAGGAGGTGTGGACTCGGGGCTGGATGTCTTTCCTAATGCCTTGTAGCTCATTTCTTTATGTACGTAGTTCTGGTTTTATAATACCTTTTACTGTATTGCATTTTATAGTGATATTCTTTAACTTTAAAAAAAAAAAATATTTTCTGTCCAGACCTAATGAAGATTTTTTTATTTCAATAATTGGATACTTAGAATTATACAATACTGTTAATAGTAATGTGCACATCAGAATATCGTAAGACGTTACTTTTAAGTACTGCAAGTGAACAAATTTTTTGCATGTGTTCTAAGCTTATTTCATTAAAAAAATTTATTTAAGACTTAGAAATAAAATGTAGATATACAATACATTTATTAGTCATGTTATTAATATTTGGGAATATTGCTTTGTAGCTACAAGGATAAAGTTATTACTGAATAGGTAAAATTAATACAAAAAAATATATTGAAGCAAAATTAACTGTCAGTATGATTGTAAATATTCTTTTTATATCAAGTAATGTTGAGTGGGAATTGGTTAAGATGAATTGGTTAAAATACATCTGTTATGGCATGACTTTTGCTTTATTGTCTGTGACATGGTTAATTACTGTACTTCTTAATGTGAAGAGTGACTCCCAAGCAACAGGAATTGGTAAATTGCTCGTTGTTTTGTTCAGTGAACATTCTTGGATATTTATAGGTTTTCTTAAGTGTATATCGTATAAAACAAACCATTATAGTAGATTATTTCGTCATTAATATTTTCATTGTACTTGTTATACTTATGAAACATAGAATATACTATCGCATGAAGTGGTAATTTATTGTAGGAATAGTTTTCATTAATTGACTTTTCATTAATACAAGGGAGTGCTGTGTCTGTGTACTTATAATTGAAGCTGTTACTTGTTTCATCCTTGTGTAACTGTATATTATGGAAGATCATTTGTACATTGGGCACCATTAAAATCTTGTGATTTGGAAATTTTAAGTGTAATTTAAATTTTGAGAATTATATATATATATATATATATATATATATATATATATATATATATATATATATATATATATATATATATATATATATATATATATATATATTTTATAGTTTTACTTTACTGGATTGATAATTCTTTCTTCTCATGTGATACCTCGTCCTATTGACCTAAAGATGCCAAATTTTCTCTGCTTTTTAGGTTTATTTTAGGTAATTAGTATTTAAAGTTGTCGCATTGCATGCTGTGACATGGAGCTTTTTTTCCCTCCTGTTATTGGTTTTTAATGCACTTTTCATTTATATTTTACCTATTTTTGCTAATTGATGCAGCTTAAAGCGTATTATTAATATAGCTTTCATTCATTTTCTCTGAGGATTCATCACCTCCATTTTACAAAGATAAATTATATGTTTGAATGTAAAGTACTGTATAGACTTTACTATGGGAAGCTTTTCTCTCAGATATCGGTGTTTCATGTATTTAATCTTTTAAAGATTGTGTAGAGAAGAAACGATAATTTTAAGATGATAATACAAACCTTTTTCAGATATTACCTGGTATTGCAGATATAATGAATGTATCAATAACACTGATGACAAAACTTATTTCATTGTAGGTTTGGAAAAAGAGTTTTTGAGTGAAGGAGCAGAAAAAGGTGCCAGAAGTCGCTTAAAGAGTCCGCCGACCCCATCCCCATTGGTACAGCAAATTCTTGGTAGTGGTATGAACAGATCTCCATCCGCAACAACACCTCTACAGTCTTTGAGCACAGAAGCGAGAGACGTGGTTGAAAATTTACCTGACCTAGGTTTCATGCGAAGTAGAGTCCTCATGTTTCCCATCCGTGGGGATGAGTGATATTTTGAAGTCACCCAGACCTTTTGCTAGCGTCAAGTCACATGTTGAGGTTGGTAGGTAGTTTCAATCTCAAGTAATGGCACTTGGTTGAGGTTGCTTGGCACTTTGTCTCAACTAATGGCTCTTTTATATTCTTTATTGGTTATAGCCATTTATCCTTTTAATAATTTTTGTTTTTGGGGAGGGCATTGTTTTGATGTGATTTTTCTATTGTTTTCATTGGAAATTTGCTGAATGGTGTTTACTTACGTGATATGTTTGATGGGGAATGACTATGATACTAGAATATAATACTTAAAAGAATAGAGCATGTTATAATTCAATAGTTCATTAAGAAAGGGTGCTTTTATATACTAATAACTCTGCTGATTAGTATATAATCATTCGTTTCCTTAAGTATTAATATATTGCTGAGAGCTTTTCAAGATTTACTAGCTAAAGACTTAAAAGAAACTTTTTAAAACTTATTAATGGTAATGGCTCTTAATTTGTAATCTGTATAAAATTTTAAATTCGAAGTAGCATATGTTGGAGTCTGTGTTGTGTGCATTTAGAGAAACTGTGAATCTGTTAAATATATTTTACTCTCTCTACTGTATATATACAGAAAAATTAATGTATAATTCTTTTAAAGACAATTTAAACTGACTTTACTGTACAGATATGTATGGGTATTGGTAAGCAGTTCATGTTTTACTGTCTCTAACATTGGAGAGCTCACCGACTCTTTTGAAAAATAACATTCTCACTACTTGTACATTGAATAGTATTCAAGATTTACATTCAACCTTAACCATTCAGACAATATACATATATTTAATAAGTAAAACAATTCATAGCTGTATGGGGAAGCATTTTGATGCAGGGGTTATGCAGGTTAGATAATCTCATGCTGTCTTGTTGACCTGATCTTAAAGCCACCTTTGAATATGCTTAAGGTTATGTTACATATTAAGCCGAAGTAACAACTAGTTTCAATATTACAAAAAATAATAGTGATTTTTGGTGATACTACCGCTATTAGGAGTTATATAGGATGTTGTCAGAAATGTTGATTTAATGTGTAACTATTAGCTTGCTTGCTAAATCTTAGCTCCTTCACCAATTGTTTACAGCACATAGCAATGTATTGTGTATATGCTCATGACCAAACAACATATTACATTACAGAAGTAAATTAGTCAAAGACCAGTAATGTATAACTGTCATTTTATGAAAAATAAAGTGTTATTTATGATGCCTACTATACCATGAATACAATCCATATATCTGTTGAAGATCTAAATGCTTAGTATACAGTAATTACAACTTGTTTATGCAGTAACATATCTAACTTATACCAGAGATGAACATGTACAGTATTGCATGAAGGTGTAAAATATTTAGCATTTACAGATATTGGTAAGGGAATGCATTATACTTATTTTATTCAGTATTCTGTATTTATGAATACAAATTGTTTTAATTTTATTGTGAATGCTATTTATATAGAACAACAGTCCGGTAAATAAGTTTGATTTATATTTTCTTGCCATAATTTTTATGTTGTAGGCAATGGAATCTTTCGAGCTCTTCTATAAAATTGTCCTATAGGTACCGTTCATTTGCAATTTATAAACATTTGTATATACACAAGATGCTATACTGAGAGTTAAGGATGAAATTAAATATTTATAATAAAGCCAACCCCAAACCATATATGCTAGGCATGTATTAAATGTATTTTCAGCATATATTTTTGATAGAATACATAAATTTATATTTGGTTATGCTATTTGAGATGTAAATCAGACAGTTACAGTGCCATCAGAGATAGCATTAGACTTGTAGCTATAATAGACATTGTCATTAAGTATGAATAATCAAGGAGTGTGTTGTGTTTACAAAATGTATTATACTACAGAATTTTTCCCTCTTACAAGGAGACTGTAACTATTAGTATAGTCTCATTTTTGGGGTTAAGCAATCATATATCTTATTCACTATTTTATTTACATCACATTTTGTTGCGTTAATATGGATCTTGTGTTCAGCACAAATTTGCATTGCTTGCTTTTATGTATCTAATAGATATTCTAATTTGATATTCAATATTCTTTGCAGGTTATTGACCAATGATGTTCATCTTGTGGTAAGCACTTACTCTGAAGATGGGAATTGTTTGTAATATACTTTTTGAAGTTTTGGACTATTTTCTTCAGCTACCAAGCTGAATCTAGAGTTGAGGTATAAAATCGTTGCATTGCATGAGGTTTCAATCTGTCGTCGAAGTGCAGCAACAATGTACGAACATTATTATGCACTGGTTCGGAAAGCCATTGTCGACACCCACCATTAGCTTATAGGGACCAGATCCGTAAATGACATACCTCTATCAAAAGACCACAAACTGGTCAAAGTGAGGAAAATGTAGAAGTGTTTGAGAGAGATTCATGGTAAGCCTATTCAGCAAGCAGCTGCAGAACTGAACATCAGCATGGCCTGTATCTTGTACGGATACAGCTTGAAATCACTCCTCAAATTCTGTTGGAGAGATATCACGGTTTTGTTCAGTTCTGCAGTTGCTCGCTGAACAAAGTTGTCTTGACTCAGAACTAATGTCTCACAGGCAGTCTCGTATTTCTCCTCACTATGCCTATTTTGAAGTCTTCCTGATCGGCGTTTGTCCTTTATACATCCAGTCTCTGTTAACTTCTGGCGGGTGTCGAAGATACTTTTCCTATCCAGTGTGTGATGTCCGTGAACTGTCCAGACATTGCTTAACTTCAACTGCAGATTAAAAAGCCTCCTGCCATGGAGCAGTTTTACATCTTTGCCCTAGAGTCAGCATTAGAGAAGAAAACCATGCTAAACTTCGAAAGAAGACTCCAAAAAGTTCTCATCTGCTGCGTATGAATTGTACATCATTGGTTGATTAGCTACTGAAAAAATTGAAAATTAAATTGGAAAGGAAACTTTAAAATGTCACTTTTATAACGAGAAGCAGCTGATTATTGTAAATATAAGTTTGGCCATGGAAAAGAAACGGGAGGTATTTGAGTACCTTTAGCACTTATAAGTATATTTAAAACTACTTATCTTCAGTGGCATCTGCTTTACAGAACAGAAAATAGTAGTATATAAACAGTAAGACAACGAGAACAAAAAACAACCCACTGGAATTTAATCATACGCAAAAGTATAGCAAAAAACTCATTTTGAGATGAGAAGGAATGATAAGGATTTGCATGGCAACAGAAATATTATGTAAATGAAGCATGGTCAAATAATAGATTACAGGCATATATAAAAAAGTTGTTTGAATTCAAAACAAGGGTAGTAATATAAAGAGGAGAAAACCAGACAGGTAGATGTTGGAGGAAATAGTAATATATAAACTTAATTATCAAATATAACACCAAAAACAAAAATTACTAGAAAACTAATACAAAATTACTTTTTTTCAAACTGGAATAAAGCATACATAATATAGTATCAATGACAAACAAACCATTACTCAACTGAATAGTTTAATGTTCGGTTAGTGCAGACAGCAAGATGTTTATGGCAATTGTGTTGCTACTTATAAAGATATGCTGTTCCAGTCAATATAGTGATCACAGTACGAATAATGCTGGAATAAGTAAATTGGAAGATGTACAAATGAGAATTTTATTCTTATGTGGACTGACACATAAATCTGAACTTTTTTTTTTTTTTGTCTGACCAACTTTGTACTTAACAAAATCTCTACTTGGAACCTTACATATAATGTTAAAGTAAACTTGACTTTGTAATCCAAAATTTTGTCCAAAGAGTATGTTCGTCTTTAAATACTAAAATTGATGTTCATGATTCTTAGAATCTTAACATTCACAACCTTGGAAATAGGGAATAACTATGGTACTTAAAAAAAAAAAAAAAAGTTATTCCCTACTTCCAAAGTTGTTAAATTTCAGACTAAGAGCACTACACATCATTGTAGTTTGTAAACACAAAAATGCCTTTCAAAACATGTTGCTAAGAACAGTCAAGCTTCCAATTCTAGTATTATACTTTAGATTCAATGTAGAGATTGTGAAAAAAAAACTATGATGGTCAGACTAACAAGGCTCTAGATGTCAGGCAACATAAAAGATAATGTTGAAGCTGTCACTCTTCCAATGCTTTGCTCCAGCATTATTCTGATTGTAATCACTTTACTCACTGGACCAATGCGTCTGTCTTAGTAAGGAGTAGTGATATCATTGCCAAGAACATCTTGGAGTCTGCACTATTGAACTCGACAAAACAAAGAAATATTAATTTGAGTCATAGTTTGTCATTGATCCTATAATAATTATGCTTTAGCCACGTTTAAAAAATTCAAGTCTGAAATAACGTCATACGGTATTATCTTTTTAGTTAACAGTAAAAAAAAAAAAAATTATTATATGTAATCGTTTTCTTGTACTTTTTTTTCACTGTTGTGTTATATCTGCTAATATAATTAGTTTACCATTTATTATTATTATTATTACTTTTTTAAACTTGACTGTAATTTTCTTCAGCATCTGTCAATCTAGTTTTTCCATAATGATTTACCATGATCTGACACCAAACTGCTTTTACACATAGCTGTAATCCATTATAACCATACTTCAATTACTCAATATTTTCATTGCCCTACAAATCCTTCAGTATTCCCTCTGACCTCAAACAATCTTTGGTTGTACTACTGCCAAAGATTAATTTCCTTAGGTTGAATTGCTTAGTTGTTTTTCACTCTCTAATTACTGTGTACACTGCTTCTCCTCTTCTGTAAATCGGCGTCTATGAAGACATGCTTAGAGATACTCATAAGCGCCAAGATGCTTCGTTGCTTCCTCTTTTCCCTACCTAGTAAAAGATAACTATATTACTAAAGATGTAAAACAATGTAATCAAACAAAGTGAGTAACAGCTATATGCATTACACTTTAAAATCTCTGACATTCTTTCCCAATCACATTGCAATGCATACACAAGATGTAAACTATTATTACACTTCAAGCCTTACTGGTAAAGTATTTGGTAAGCTGTGTTTACCAATAATAGCAGTTGTTTTGTACAGTACAGCGTATTATTTATTCGCCTGGAACTCCAGATTTTTTAAATATGTAAGCATACTTTATATAACCAAAGACTTAATGATGGCTGTATATGGCAGGATGAATTACAAAATAAATGTTGAAAAAGCTTTTCAACCATACATTCCATATCATCCTCAATAGTTACTTATATGTCCTAAAAAAATAAACCTGTTATGCAGTTTTGGCGTGATTTTGCTTTTCTCTAAATCCCAATAGCTTCATTTCAAAGATTTGTTGGCCCACTGCTTATCTCAATAATTTCTTCTATTCCTGATGTATGAAGACAATATTTCCCAATTGTAGTTAAACAATTTCAAGCAGCTTGCAAAAGCATACCCCTGTTTGAACAAGTATATCTAAAAAAAAATACTACAAAAACAAACTAATAAATACGACATAACGAAGGTATCATCTTCCATATGTGATTTCAGTAACCAGTAAATTTTTGTATTTGATGTACCATTCCTTAAATACACAACATTTATCAACAAAACCTACAAAAAAACAAGTAGAATTGATGAATATAACAAGAGGTGAATGAATAAGTTTTTCAACTATGTTAGCTTCAATACTGACAGGTCATGGAAACCAGTGGTAAAAGGTGCATGCAAGGATACAAACGAAAAACAAATTACCTTAACATCAAACAATAGGGACTTAGGGATGATTTTTCATGACCTGAGAAATAGGTGAGTAGTCTTGTTTGTATACTAGTTCCTCGACATACAGATGGTCTTGATCACAGCTATCAGCGCACGAATAAATCAGAACAGTTCCCCAGTCTATGCTCTTTCCAGTGCTGTCAACTTTTAGGTGAACAAGTAACTGTGGCATCACCTAAAAACAACAAAAATACCTTTAAAATGCCATACTCTACCTAAAAGGAAATTTTTTTCATACATGTCTTTTTCTGCTAAGGTCAGGAGGGTAGCTATATCCAAATAAGGAATATATATAAAAAAAAAAAAAGCCAACACTTGCATCACTCACAGTTGTATGTATTTACCAAGTCACACCTAGGCAGGCATATACTCCGAGCAAGATCAAATCAATACACATCCATGATAACCTTCAGAATCAGGATTCCAGTTTGCACTGGCTACAATAGGAGGACAATACACACAATGACATATGTCAAAGTAGGTTGCATTTAACTATAGGCACACTAGTCCAATTTACTGATGATAATTCACCCACCAGAAGGTCAATCCCTCACCTGAACAGGGTATCACACATAGTTCCTACTTACACTTGGCCTAAATTTAGTTTGAATACCTGTGAACCTTAACCAGTAAATCCTCGTCACTATATTTTCAATGTCCAAGTGTACAAACTGGCTAAGCTGCAAGTGTTGAATTCTCCAAAAATATTTCGAATTCCCATCAACTCTCAAAAATCGAGCCATTTCATCTCATCTCCATCTCATCACAAATTTCAATATTAGGTACTTGGTTTCCTCCTATCACATATTCTACAAAACGCCTCCAATTCTGTAGTTATGCCTCAAAATTGGCCTGGAATGCAAAGTCATCAAAGAAATGGATAAACATACACACACCCACTCCCCAAAGAGTTGCTGACTTGGTATCTCCTACCTTCCCCTTACATTATTTTATCTCACTGCCCAATACCCCCCTCTATTTCTCATAAATTCAACCATATACTGCTATATGTATTGAACAGCCAAAACAAATCCACACCGTTATCTTTACCCAAATTAACCTCAAACCTCTCACTCTACTAAACTTATTCTTACACAAGTCTTACAATCGGTATATCAGCTTTTTTTACTGCTTGTCTCCATGCATCATATCAAGATTTTTTCTCTCAGGGTGGTTCTGACTCATCCAGAATACAGGCCCTCTTAAGATGAAGATACAACTAAATCTTCATGCATTAGTATACATAGGTGATCCGTTTCACAAGATTTACAGGCACAAGGGATCGATACCCTGAGCTCATAAGCTCAGAACACAATGCTTCTCTTCCCTCACTAGTTTTGCACTTAAGTGACCATTCACTCATTCTACTCACCACCATTCATCGGTTGCTTGAGTCACCACTTTATATAGCAGGGAAAATTTTGGTACATACCTCTAAATACTCATGTAGTGGACAGGGAATGCTATTTCCCAAGGAATTAAGGTAGGAATTGTGAATGGAAAATATCAATATTTTAGAGAAAAGTGATAATGTTTCCTCCAACTAGGATCAGAGCACAAAATAACTAGGGACACTATGTACAAGCCTGGAGACCGATCTCTGTTACAGCTGCATAAATTATGAGTCATTTTATCAGAGAGCAGGAACAAGTAATGATAGGAAAAGCAAACCTACGATAAGCATCTGTCCTACATGAAGGGATATTTTACTCCTATCCTTCATGAGTGTTAGTAAATGAAATATGCACACTTCTCCAATATTATTATGTATGAATATAATGGTTATCAGAGCATATTGTTAAGATTCTCTTTTCTGAAGCAGCCCTAACCTATTTAAAAAACTATTGGAAAGACCCACAAGAGATTCTCAGGAGGCATACTGGGAGGGGATGCCCTGTGACTTGTAAGAGAATGTTTGTACGAATATATATATATTTAGCCTAGGTAATGTTAGGAATCCACCTTTGGAAATTAATATGATCCTAATAACTATTGCTAAAAAACCCATAATAATCACTAACGCCCAGAGTCTGGACTTATTCTCAGATTTTTGAAGGTAGGAACCACTAGTCCATAGTTAGCACAGCCCAGTTCCAGGAATTAGCACTAAATTAGATGTAGATAAAAGCTCGAATTCAGAAATTACTATTATTCTCACATCATCTACCATATGTTTAACTCCTCAAGGGTCGTGCTTGAACCAAGAGGATTTTCTTGTTGGTTGTGCCATCAATAAGAGACTATCTACTACAGGTACATATTGTAACGTTTTTTCTTGGTCTTGTGTAATTAGAATGAATTATTCATGATATTCTCATTGAATATAGTACTTTTGACATGCACTACAAGTATCCATAAGAAATAATCCTGTAAGAATTGTATAGCATACATACACAAATAAGGATCTAAAGTGTACATCACCTCAGGCTCTGTGTATCATTTACACTGTATACACAATATTTTGAAAAGTACTAAAAGCAATTATTGTAACCATGAGAAGGATAATCCTGTCAGAATTATAAAGCATACACACATGTACATACAGGGAAGGATGAAGTAAATAAATAGGGGATACATACTTTTTTCAGGAAAACAATTGCTAAAGTCCTAGAGGAACAGTGGTTAAAAAAAAAAAAGGCTGCATTTCCCTGTCAACACAAACCTCCTGCTCCCATACTTCCTCCAAGGAGAGAATAGTGTACTAGAATTAAAGGAGGGATTAGTTGCTTGAGAAGGGAACAAATGTGCAAAGAGCAGCACAGCATTTCAATCTCTCCAAGAGTTCAAAGTTTCAACCCCTATGCTCATACAGCTGCCTGTAAAACTGATAACCACAGAGAAAGTAGCTGAACTCTTATATCCATATTTTTAAGAGCGGCTAAGTCCCAAGTGTGGCAAAACCATTGCCATAGAAAAACTTGACTATCTGCCAAGCTACATATTTCATTTTATTCCATTTACATGGTTTCTCTTTACACAATACATCTGTCAGATTTCATAAAATCATTCACACTCTTACGGACTTTTACAGATCCTCAGAAGAAATATACGTGCCATATCTCTCAATAAAATTCATACATATATCCCTCAATGTGTACAAACCTCAAATCTGTCTAAACATACCTATTTCATAAGCAATCCATTCCTCTGTACAGCCAATCACCCTTCCAACTACGGTTCATCCATAATCTTCTACTTCATATTACAGTAATAAATATTATAGAAATAATGAAGACTGCAATAATCTTTTATGCATACAACCTCATCAGTACTTACTTGAAACTCAAACTGTCTAGGCTGTCCACAAGCAGGACAGGGAGGTATATCCTTGGGTTTATTTTCTGATGAAACCCACAAAGGTTCCCCACCACGGTCATATCTCACTACCTAGAAATAATATGAAAGTAATAAAAATGTCTCGAGTGCATTTTGAAAAACAAATTTTTAACATTAGAATAAAAATACTATGATCATGACTTCAATAAATCTAAACTCACTGATTTATGATTTATTAACTACATGCTTTTGCATTGCCAATCACCACAATTATAGTGATATCGATATTAGATAAGAGTTTGTTTTATTTACTATAAAAATTACTAATTTGACTAAGCTGCAATACCTGATTCTTAACTACACTACCAAGTAGAAATGGAGATGGTGCGCATTCTCAATCTTACAGAAGCCGGTACAAACACCATATTACAGTCAGTATATTTCAAAATGCGTATATGTTAATATACAGTATATCAGAGATGTATTTCATATGAAAGCAGAAAAAAACTAAATACTGAAATGATGTCAAATAACTACCTGATCTTCATAATCTTTTATGCGTATTCTGAACTTCTGGAATTGTTTGTCCGTTTCTTTGGTTGCCATTTTAATTAGATCCTCAGTATCAGAATCTGAAAGAAAACATTTACCAAAATTATACCGCAGATATGATCTACTGAATTGTTTTCAGTAAACATTTAAAGAAGTATCATCAACCGGTAGCGTCCGCGACTCTGAGGCGTCAGGTCGAGGGTTCGCGCCCCGTCACGGTCTGAGATTAGCAAGGGCATGCACTCAGGGTAACGATTACATCTGCCAAAACAAGTCCTTCGCAAGAAGGCAACCGTCCTAGCCCTTGGTTGAAAAGGGAGTCCGTGACGTAAAACCGGAACCGGATTATTTGAAATGATAAGTAATAAAAACTTTTATAAAATAATAATTAATAACTTATTTGATTTAAAAGGTACCAAAACAATTCTACAAACAATAAATTACATCATTATTTGATCTAAAAGGTCCAAACCATTTACAAAAAAGTAAATTACATCCCTCTTACACATATGTACAGAATTATACAATGTACAGTGCTAGTCATCCGTAATCTAAAAACTCATTTGTTTATGAATAATAATCTCACCATCATCATCCTTTGCAGCTGGTATTTGGCCTGATGTGATCAGTGTTTCATATTCTTGCATTACTTCTGCTTCTGTTTTTGGCTTTTCATCTTCCAGTTCCTCAGGTTCCATAGAAATTTCATATTCTGGGAAGAGGAACTGGTCACTGCCACGACAGGAGACTTTGCTAATCTGGTCTGTAATTATCAAAAGGATTTTCAGATCAACTAGAACCCTAAACATATAATACAAATTCCATTACACAGATATTGTTTCCTGTAATACTCAGCAGGGAATTAATGATTTCCAAATACAGTATAGATTTTACAGATGTTACTACATTGTACTACCACATGAATCATCAGGGTTTTCATAACCAAACAATTAAAGAAGTTAAAAGCAATATTCATTTGTTCATATGAGTCTCAAATGTAATTCATTCATTCGGTCATGCCTTTGCATGTCACAAAAAGTGAAGAAATTAAAATATTAAATAAAGATGCAACAAAATGCTCAAAAAGAATGGTGTCTACAGCATACCATGATCTGCAGAAATTTTTGGAATGAGACAGTTGTAATCACGGCAGCTACTGTTCATTTCATCAGTTTAGTTCAGTAACTTGTCCTCTAACCAATGTTCTATGTTCTTCTGTAAGTGTACAAGGACTGGTTTTGCGGATGTAATTTTTTTTCAACAAGTGGCTGGACACAAAGGTTGGACTGCATTGTAAAGGAGAACTGTATAATACTCCTTCAGCTAACTCAGTTTTTTTTTCTTTTGCACATATCAACAATCAGCTTACAAGTTAATCAATATAAATTGACCCTTTCTGAGTTCCTGAGTGCTCCCATATCTCTAAAACTGAGCTTCCAAACTTTTCTCATCAGAAAGCAGCCTTCTCTCAACTTAAAAAATTTTCAATAAGTATGCCGATAGCTAGCAAGGGACCACAGTAGCACAGTGGTTAGAGTTCACAACTCAGAAGATGACAAACTCATGAACCAGTCCCCACTTGGTGTTAGGAAGGGCATCCATTCTTTAATCTTTACACTCCAACCATCTTGTGACCACCCCATAATTTGTATTAATAGTGACACCATAAAAGGCAAATATTCTTGTAGCCTAGCAAGAACGGTTAGTGACTGAAGTTGAAACACCATAATAACGAAATGGAGATATTTTTTTCAGTTCAAAAGAGCACAATTAAGATATAACTTTAAAAAATCTATACACTTCCCATTCCAGATTTCTACATTTATTCTGCATTAAATTGTAGTGTATTAGAAGAATTTAATTTGCTGTTAGAGACTTGAGAATATAACTTAAGGGTAATATAATACTAGTCAAATCAGTATACACCTTAGACTCTAATTGTAGGTGAATGTGAAAAGAGCATCCAAAACTACAACAAATGCATTACGTTTTTTATTACAGACGTGTTTTTTTGCATTCATCCATTAGTTCAGATAATTGTATAACATTCCACATGTATGTTAAAATTAGCACTGCATGTGAACTTACAGAAAAAAGCCAGCAATTAATCTTTTTGAATACTTACCGGGTGTTTTACATTCCGCACGGTGTCCAGCTTTCCAATCTAAGGCTTGATGGCTTTTTGAGCAATAACGAGCTACTTTACAACCGCCGCATACCTATAACAATTAATTAATCTTCATGTACACATGATATATTATACTCAAATTAGCATGTACACGTGTTACATTTCGTAAAAATTATTATAGTCGCATAAGTGAAGTAATCACGGCTCATTCTCTTGCTTCAACACAGTGTGTGTTTGGTAATTATCAAGATTTCAAATAAGAACATTTAAACAGGAACAGTACCTTTGGCCCAACAGCTCCACATACACGACACAATGGATTAAAATCTGCTGCACCTGGACTTTCAGAACCAGGTTCAATGTCCTACAAAATAAAATGTGGATAAGCATTAATAACATGGCAAATATGCTCCTAAGACATATTTACATTCCCTATAATATAAACCCAAAGGGGAATATTGTAGTGCAGTTGGCAAGGGTACTCAACTCACAAAGTGACAAGCCCATGTTAAAGCCCACTGCAGTGTGTTAGTAAGGGCATCCAGCCTTGATTCCCCGGCTCCCACTTCTCTGTCTAGCCCCATTTGACTGGAGATTAACAGTGACATAAAATGACAAAACATAGACATGCATGCTAATAATTTACTTTTGTAACATATATTCTTGCAACAGCCTACTTGCTCCTAAAGTCAAAGCACGATAAAGAACGCTTTGAAAAAATTTCTTACTTTACTAAATAGTGAAGCTACCTTTAAAAATAACTCTCCTAAGACACGTACTTCAAGTACTGTATATGTTAATAATGCTGATAATATTATTCAGAATATCTATCTTACATACATGTAACCATATCCCCAAAAGGATAAGCTGTTTTACCACAGTTTTGGTTAGTGATAACTTTGGTAATGGCATAATAGAGAAATGAAAAATAATTCAAAATTTTAAGTGAAACACACTATGTACAGATTTTTCACAGAAATAGGCACAGTGCTTCTGAAGAGAGAAATCTTTTATCACTCTTGCCTAATATCCAAATAAGAGTTAAAAGAGTTCTGTATATTCAAACAAGGAATAGGTTGACAAGTATAATGGGTACTATACAGAGATTAAAAAAAATTAATCAATGAATCTCTACCACCGTACCTTGGATGGGTCAGGGGGGTAGAAATCATTTTCCCTGGGAAGTTGTGATCGGAAAACCCGGATATTTGGGGCATTATTTTCTTCACTACACTGTGATTTACGGCATACAAAGACAAATACTGTTCTGTCAACAAATACAAAGTGTTTGTTTATATTAGTAAGGTATTACGTAAAGCAAAATTTTAAACAGAAATCATTATTTAAATTTCAGATTACATTGTCTTTCTAAAATGAAAGTTTCTTTTCCTTACCAAATTAATACTGTATCAAGCAAACTCTAAAAAGCATTACATAAAAGTAACTTGAGATCATTTCCACATTGCTGTACTGCTAGTGCAGCAGCTATTAGTTTTGTCAAAGAAATAACAGAAGACTGATGCGAAATATTTTTCATATAGCTACAGTATATAAATCCCAAGTATAATAATTTCCAAACACATCCTACTTTAATATCATAAGAATTATTTGTAATTCATAATGCAAAAAAATAAATAAATAAATACTAAAACTGTAAGATATTTATGACTTAAATGGTGAACAATAGTTAGCAATCAGAGTCAGTATGTTAAATTATTTTGCCATGTACGAAGAAAACATACATTAAACCATTTATAAAATACAGTAAACCAAAACTTGATACAGTCAACCCTGACAAATCCAATGTTTAAACTAGTTTTTTCCCCTATTATTTCTTTATTTCTATTGGGGGACCGCAGTAACACAGTGGTTAAAGTGCTCAAGTGATAAAGTGAAAAACCTATGTTAAAGCCCACTGTGGAGCATTAGGAGAAGCATCCAGCCTTTCATCCCCAGCTCAAACCTATCTATGTTCACCCTCATTCAAATGGAGATTAATATGACACATAAAATGACAAACAAATACTTCTCTATTTCTAGAATAGGAAGGAATTCTTTAATCATAACTTTCTGACGACATATAATTAAAGTAATTCTATTCATTTGACACATTGTAATATACATGCAGTATTCTTGAAGTAAACTGGTGATACCAAATAAAAGTTAATTTTGCTACTTAAATACCTGTGGAAGCAACGAAGTTTGTCGTGGTGAGGAGCATACAATTGACATAAGAATGCTAAAGGATCTCCACATCTGCGACATGATAGTGCATCACTCTTTGGAAGGTCTTTTAACGCTAACCATGCTGGATAACCACCAATCTAAATACAAGAAATTATATAACAAATATTTCAGTACAAAGAAAAACAATACTGGCACTTCATATAATTTTATATTGGATGCTTAAATTACAATTTCTTGCTATGAAGTTACACTTGATTATACTCTGGATAAGGTTGAAGGGAAAGAAAAATACTACATCAAGAAAATCTCAGGTGCATGCAAATTCTAAAAGCTCTCTAGGTACACAAGTTGGCTCCTTCCAGAAATGTGCAGGTAATGAGGTGCACATATTACAAGTAAATGAAAGCCTTGTAACTGCTGAGTTATGAAGCATCACATTCCTCTATATGCAGAAATGAAATGCTCCAAGAATATTGAGTTCTTTCTAAAAATAATCTGCTACATTAAAGTTTTGTTTATTTGCATAAACCAAGTTTTCCTTTACTTTGGAGTGAAATTTCACAAACTCAATGACTGGGCACCCACGATGAATACCAACTTTGATGTAATCTTAATCCTGAAGATGGCCTAAAAATAAAAACAGACACCATGTGTTGTGGTCCGCTTTGTGTCACGGCCTCCCATTTATACAAACGGTTAGGACGGTGCCTTGTTATGAAAGACTTTCATTTTGGCAATTGTGACTATTAAACTGAATGAATGCTGCACTGGCCACAATTTTTTTTATTTTTTTTAAACTGACACCATATATTTTCCGAATTTAACGTCGTTAGCTTTCAAATGATCTGTCCATAACTACAATACTACAAGAAATAAACACACATCATATTCAATATATATAAGATTTCGATGTTTATTTACTTTTTTAATCTCTTTGCATTGGAGAATGAAGTATGTGTCTATGAATGTCACAAACTTCTGCTCTAATTTTCTTCTATGACTCCTTTTATACAAATTACTTATAAATGAGTTATGTGGGTCACATATCTCCAGTCCGGGATGAGGCATTGAGGGTGAAGCCCCCCTTTAGTTAAAATATAATTTGTCACTTTTGTAATCTCTTGTCCTGGTGATTTTCCTTACCCAAAGCTTACCCATTATTGGTGGGGGAGAGGGGGAGACGATATCTAAAAAAATAATAATTTAATATGGAAGTGAATATCATATCAAAAACAC
>JAXCGZ010020909.1:27500-70000 GCA_037179515.1 Halocaridina rubra | reverse complement strand
CCTTGCCGGATCAACAACATCAGTCTCTGGGACTCCTACACCATTAATATCCCTTGCCGAAACTACGGAAACATCTGTTTCTGGGACTTTATCATCTCAGATAACCTCTCCTGTTGCATTTACAACAAATATGATGACAACAACACCCCCATCACCAATGGAGACATCCGATACGTCTGCAGTAGAAACTTCTTCAACAAGTATTATATCTATTTCATCTCACCTGCAAACGGAAGCTGGAATAACAGCCTCAACAACTTTGCATGACAGCTCACCAATGTTCACGACAGCCTCAGATTTTATTGAGACATCGTCAACAACAGATTTAACAGATACTTCAACTGTGAGTGATACTAATGCAGTGATGACAACTGTAATAACAACACCCATAACCACAATCTCTGATATATCTACAGCTGTTGGAACAACAGCGTCAACAACTTTGCAAGACACCTCACCATTGTTCACTGCAGGGTCAGACATGACCGAGACATCGTCAACAGTAGATAAAGATATATCTACAGTTGCTCCCTCCCAAGATATATCCTCTACTACAGTACCTGCAACAGTAACAATTGGACTCACTAGCACGATTAGTACAACAGAAGCTCCAATGGCAATCACCTCCCTATCTACTCAGAGTACACTAAATGGCCCCATAACCACCAGCATGTTAAACACAGAGTCAATAACTACATTATCTACCACAACACCTACAGTTCCAGATAGTACCATATCCACCACAACTCTTACTCAATCTTCTGTGAGTAGCACTCTGACATCACTCATATCACCACTCTTAACAACAAGTTCAAACACACTACCTGTACAAACATCCACAGATATTACTACTCCAAGCACAACAGAAAACAACCAAGCACTGACAACATCGCCCACAACGACTACTAGAACTTCCACAATTAATGTCATTAGTCCCCTTTCTACAACTGGGGCTTCAATACCAACGACTATGATTCCTGAAACTACAACTACTATGCTGGAATCATCAACATCACCTGGAACTACTTCAGCATCGCCAACCACGCTTAACCCCACAACATCAACATCTACTGCATTATCTTCGTCCTCTTCAACTACAACACTCGATTCATCAACATCACTTGGAACTACTTCAACATCGCCATCCACACTTCACCCCTCAACATCAAGTTCTTTATCTTCATCCTCTTCAACTACAACACAGACACCACTCGAGTCGTCAACTACATCAACATCACCTGGAACTACTTCAACATCGCCAGTCACACTTAACCCCACAACATCAACATCTACTTCATTATCTTCATCCTCTTCAACTACAACACAGACACCACTCGAATCTTCATCAACGACTGAATTAGCCTTACTTACTACTACTAGCACAACGCTACTAACAACACCAGACTCAACAACGTCAACACCAATGCCAACAACGTCGACAACTATGAAAGCAACAACAACAACAACCTCTCCTGTCATGAGTAAGTTACGAGAATGTAAGGTGTTTCAAGCATATATATTTAGCTGAAAAATACTGAGCGGTACATTGTGTCTAAATTCCCTTCCATTAGTAACATATAGCCATGTGTATCCAATGAATGCATAAAGACCATTTGCATCTATATATAACTCGTTATCAGGAATTTAATATACGATCCAATAAAAAATATAATCGAACACACTTAGCTTTAATAGTAAATAATACTAGATATGGCATAGAGAGTAAAGTATATAACAAATCAAATCAATAAAATCACATGCTATATTTATAACTTTACATAATCTGCGTGATTTTTTACGAAATAACTTTTGAATTATAATAAAAATTATATATTTTATAAACAAGGATATAGCTAGATTTTTTATCTCTAGAATATTTCGCTTCATTAGACTGGCCATACCTGTTCGTTCAAAATTATGACAGGCATTTTCAACCATGCTGACACAATGCTCTGAACGTTTTACGTCCGAGATCATAGTTAATATATAATTTTATGCGACAGCAAAGGTGGCATGTAACGGTATGACATCCAACGAAGCAGCTACAGGTATTATAACAAATACTATCATGAATGCGATCGATTACGTTATGGTGAGATTGGTCGACTTCTCCTCTTCTACGAACGACGAAGACGCTGGAGACAAATGCAGTTCCGACTACGCCATTGCTAAAATTAGCTGTGGTAGCTGCGACTACGACTGTAAGTGTCTGATTTCTTATACATGAACGAGATTTGTAATTAATTGCTGCATAATATAAGGAACGATTTACTGGAAGAGGGATTATTTCTTCATCCATCATTTAAATTAGAAATGTCTTAATCTATATTACACCAAACTATAGATATCCTTGCCTATTTAGGAAGTGGTTACATAATTTTCTTGTACAAATTCGAATTGTTAATTATTATACATCTGAAATATACGATTAGCTTGATACTTAAGATAAAGGTCCGATTTCTTAAACAGTGTAAGCCTAGGATACCATATTGTTAGTTAGCTAGACACACACAAATGGATTTCATAAATGCATCAGACGCAGTTCTGTGTATGGCTAGGATCCCGTACGGGATACTAGCCATACATAGAACCGCGTCAGATGCGTTTATGAAATCCATTTGTGTGTCTAGCTAACTCACAATATGGTATCCTAGGCTTACTCTAAGAAATCGGGCCAAAGTCTCACTGTAAATTATATTCGTGAAATATATATATATTTTTTTTTATCGTATTCAAATAATATGGCATGCAAATTCTGAAGTACTGTTTTTTATGTTAGGTAAAAATTTGTTTCAAAGCTTGCACCAAATGGACATTTAATTTTCCCATGCACATTTTGATTAGACGTTTATGAAATATTTTTGCACAGTAAGAGACTCATATCTTTAAAAAAGTAAAGCACTTTTAATCTAATGATTTTGAATTTCAGGTCGAAGGGTATCGCTCGGTCTCGCCGGTGGATGCACCACCATCATTTTACAGAACTTCACCGCCTTGTGTCCGGCCAATTCAGCCATGGTTAGGATTAACAAAGGTAGCAAAATCTCTTCGATCGAATGTTGTGGGGTTAATCAATGGTAAAAAAAATGAACGAGTTCACCACAGGTAATTAATAAGAGATGAAAACGATCTTTACACAATGTAAACAGTTTTCAAAAGAAAAATAATGGTATTAAAAAAATGCAATCTATCTCGCTCTCTGTTGAGTATTGTATCCTAACCTATCACAAACTAACTCAACCTAACCTAACCTCACAACCAAATTAGGTTAGGTTAAAGTACAAGAAACTACAGAAAGTATGGCAAACTTAATACTGCATTATAATAGCAGCAGTAACTTAATGATAAATTCCTTGCTAAAATTGTTCCTGAAGCGATACTTATAAGCTAAATGTTCCGATTTTACGTCATGGCCTCCCTTTCTTTTTATTAAGGGCTAGGACGGTGCCTTCTTGCGAAGGACTTGTTTTGGCAGATGTAATCCTTACCCTGAGTGCATGCCCAGCTAAATAACGTGTAGTAAAATATTTAAATGGTTCATAATAACTTAACGTACTAAAATAGTACTGTATGGTAGGAGACAATATTTTTCACATGACAACGGAATTAATGGTGGCAAAAATAAAGAAAATACGAGAGTAGCGGAATAGAAGTATACTTACGAATCATCTTCAATAGTGCAATATCACTGTTCATTTTGATATTAAATAATTAAATAAATAAATAAATAAACACAATAAATAAATAAATAAAAGGACGTATATGAGAAAATAAGCATCTTTTGAATACCGTATATACATATTATTATTATTATTATTATTATTATTATTATTATTATTATTATTTGGTGTATTGATGTCTGATTTGACCCGGTAACTCACCCCTTAAAACTGAGATTGCAGCAAATATTTAAGTATGTATTAATTGTACAGTATCTCTTACGATCACTACAGAACCCTACAATTTCTGATTGAAATATTAATAAGATAAAGCCATACAAATGTGAGTGTAACGTATCTATTTGTTTTCGAAGAAAGCAATTAAATCATTAAATATACTGTATAGTAAGTATTTTATTTATCCTCTTTTAATATTAGGCGATTTGTTAATTATTCAAAATATAAAGCTTATTAAATTATTATTATTCCAAATTTTATTTATTTGCCGACCAGTTTACCACTGGCTACTTTTTTCTCTTTTGTATGTGCAAGGTAAATATAAAAAAAAGAATAAAAAAATAAAAAGTTTTAAGAATGCTGCGCCATAAATCTCTCTCTCTCTCTCTCTCTCCTCTCTCTCTCTCTCTCTCTCTCTCTCTCTCTCTCTCTCTCTCTCTCTCTCTCTCTCTCTCTCTCTCTCTCTCTCAGGTCTGTAGTAACACTACCCTGGCAAAAAAGGAAAAGAAATCCCCTAACAAAGAAAACAATGGATTTATACATAGCAATGTAAATAATACAGAATCTTTATCAATATTCCGATGTTTGTCTCATTTTTATTTTCTTCATCTCCTCTTGTACTCTCGTTGTGCACTCGGTAACTGATTTTTTTTTTTTTTATTATGTTCTAAGTGTCACTATAGTCCCCATTTGGAGATGGATACTGACGGATTGAAGCTGGGGAATTAAACAAACAAACAAACAAACATTTATTTCCATTTTGTACAATGGTTATTCAACATTAATAGCAACTTATAAGTAGACATGTAATTAAACTAATAAATAAGAGGGTTAGACATATAGTTAAATTAAATGTAGCTTTCATAGAAAATAATAATGCTGTAATAAAAATGTTAACAATAATGTTAATAATAAAGTAGTAAGTATGCCACTAGATACAGGATCGTTATTATCGGCATCATTTCCATATTTGTTTCCTTACAATGAGAATAATTAGTTCTTAATGAGCAGCAACTATTTGTCCAAAAGAAAACTATATAGTTTGCCTTTGAAAGCTGTGAAGGAGGATGCATTTTTAAGATGCTCTGGAATATTATTCCAGAGTGTTGGCCCTTTGATAGTGATCATCTTTGAACCTGCTTCTGTGTTTGTTCTGTGAATAAAGAGCTCACTGCTCTGTCTTGTGTTGGTTCCCCTTATATCCCTGACTGTTTTTAAATCAAATAGCCAGCTAGGATAATGATGGTCCAAAATTTTGAATACAAAAACATAAATAGCATAAGCGACCTTATTTTCTGCCCGCAGCCACCCAAGTTTATTGAGAGCTGGTGTGATGTGGTCATATTTTCTTATTCATCCCAGGGCAACTCGAGCTGCAAAATTAATAAGCTTCTGTATTCTGTTTATCTGAGTCTTAGTGGTAGCTCCCCAAACAGTTGTGCAGTAATTAATGTGACTTAGGGCTAGAGATTCAACAACAGTTATTCGAGTGGTAGTCTCAAAATTGTCTTTTATACGTGATAAGTACATTAATGTTCCTGTAACCTTTTTGCATACTTTATCTATGTGGGAATCAAACAACATGTGGTTATCAAAGTGAATTCCTAGGTTTTTGACTGTTTCGCTAGGTGTGATAATATTGTCGCAAAAATTAATTGTTGTGTTTTCTGGAATTTGTGCTATGTGGAACCTTGAACCAATAAATATGCACTGTGTTTTACGTTCGTTAATTAACAGCCCAATTTCTTGGAAACAGGTTTTAATTTTTGACAGAGTGTTTTCTGCTCTTAAAGTTAGCTCTGGGAGATTATTAATATCACCACTAAGGAGTAGCTGAGTATCATCTGCATATTGTACGACTAGACAGTCAGAAATGAAAGAAGATAGATCATTTACGTAAATGGAGAAGAGGATAGGACCAAGTACTGATCCCTGTGGAACACCAAATAATAAATTTTTTGGCACAGAGATAATGTTGTTAAGACGTATGGACTGTTTACGATTAGATAGATACTCGCTAAACCAGCTGGGATCAATATTTAAGTTAATACATTTACTTAAAAGAATTTCATGGCTTACACTGTCGAAGGCTTTTGATAAGTCTAATAATACAAGCAAAGATATTTTTTTCATATCTATATTATTATATATACTATTCGTAACTTTAAGCAGTGCAGTTTCCGTCGAGAGTTTTGGTCTGAAACCATGTTGGTTAATCGTTAATAGTCTATTTGATTCTAAATATGACATAAGTTGGCATGCAACAATTTTTTCTAATATTTTAGAGAAAATGGGTAGCAGGGAAATGGGACGATAGTTTGTCACATCTCTGTCCCCCTTTTTATGCAGAGGTATTACATGTGATATTTTCCAAGAGTCAGGAAACTTTTTAGTAACAATGGAAGTGTTCATAATAGTTAGAATATAAGATGCAATCATGGGTAGAGCATCTTTGATGAACTGAAATGGTATACCATCTGAACCATAAGAGCCAGAGTTTCTTAGGCTCTTTATGGTAAGAATTAGGGTAGCACAATCGATAGGATTTATCTTGAAGTACTCTCTTGTGTTTTCATTGGAAGAATTGTCATTTAAGCAATTACTCATATTCACTGAGTTGATGTTTTCTTGAGTTTTTTCATATGTATTTTTGCCAACGTTAGCAAAACGGTTACTAGCGGGGTACCTCAAGGCTCGGTACTGGGTCCCCTATTATTCATCGTATATCTAAATGATCTGGATTCGGATATCAGTAGTAACCTAAGTAAATTCGCAGACGACACTAAAATAGGTAGAACTATAAATGGAAAAGAAGACATTCATGCTTTACAAGAAGATCTAAATAGATTATCTGAATGGTCGGACAAATGGCAAATGGAATTTAATGTTGAAAAATGTAAAGTAGTTAAAATGGGTACTATAAAAGACAATACTAGTTATAAGCTAAATAACCATGAAATCATGAGTTCTCAGTGTGAAAGGGATTTGGGAGTTCTTGTGAGTAGTAGTCTTAAGCCAAGAGAGCAATGCACAGCAGTCAGAAATAAAGCAAACAGAATTTTAGGATTTATCTCAAGAAGCGTTAGCAATAGGACGGAAAAAGTTATTTTGCAGCTCTATCTTGCATTAGTTAGGCCCCATTTAGATTATGCTGTGCAATTCTGGTCACCCTATTATAGAATGGAAATTGAATCCTTGGAGAGGGTGCAGCGAAGAATGACCAAGATGATACACAATATCAGAAATCTACCATATGAGGACAGATTAAAAAAACTTAATCTACATTCTCTAGAGAGGCGAAGAGTTAGGGGGGATATGATTGAAGTGTATAAATGGTTTAAAGGGATTAACAAGGGAGATATTAATAAAGTTTTAAAAATTCATGATCAAACCAGAACTCGTAATAATGGATTTAAGCTTGATAAATTTAGGTTCAGAAGGGAAATTGGTAAAAATTGGTTTGGTAATAGAGTAGCTGATGCATGGAACAAGCTTCCTAGTAGGATAGTAAATGCCAATACCTTAGACACCTTCAAATGTAGATTAGATAGACATATGACAGAGGTAGGGTGGGCATGAATAGGTTAGTGCTTGTTAGAAAAACCATAAAAAGAAAAAATAGAATAAATAAGTAGAGTAGAATAGAATAGGTTAGACATGCTGAAAATACAATTCAAAAATGGAGCTGCCTCGTGTGTGCCAGTAGGCATGTTGCAGTGTCCTCTATTCTTATGTTCTTATGTTCTCTTATGTTCTAAAATAGTTATTAAAGTTATCTGCTTTGTCTTTCAACTCCGTAATGTTTTCATAACTTTCAGAGGTACTCTTTTCATTTGGTATCATGCTTCTTATCACTTTCCATGTTGCTGTTGTATCATGTCTAGAGTCATTAAATTGTTTTTTGTAAAAGTCTTTTTTACTTACACTGATGAGAGATCTGACACGTTTCTTTTCTGTTTTATAACGTTCTCGGAGAGTCATATCATATCTATTCATTTTTTCTCTTTTTGTATTTGATTTCTGATTTGCATTGCCTCTTTGATGTCATTAGTTAGCCAGGGGGCTGAGGGGCGGGTTATTTTTCTTGTTACAATGGGTGCACAACTATCTAAGCATTCAAGGAAGACTTTTGTTAAAATCTCAACCTGCAAATCGACGTTATCTGTGTATTTAATTCTATTAAGTGCATTTGTGTTGTTGATTAATGTTTCACAAAAGATATCAGGGGAGTAATTTTTTAGACACCGGAATGTCTTGAGGAGAGGCTTCCTTTTGGGCTTGTTTATGTGTAGCATAGCAATGTTCAGCTCGTGGTCTGCAATTGGGCAGGGAACTACGTCCCAATAGAGTATACTTTCCACTTTATTTGTTATTATCAGATCTATAAGAGTCCTAGAATTAGGGGTTATGCGGGTCGGTTTTGTCACTATTTGTAATAACTTCACAGTGTTGATAACCCTTTTCATTTTGTTATCTGCTGAGAGCAAGTCATCATTAACATCACCAAGTATGTATATGGGTTTATGACGCACACAGATATTTCTGAATGTTTCTAGCAGATGATTGAATGAACTGGTAGGTGTTTTAGGCTGGATTCCCTTTCTAACGCCCCGCCGTGGGCTCGGACGAGGCTCAGTCACCTCCCGAGTCTAGCATTCTTCCACTATACTATAAGGCGTTCATTCTAGTAAAACATAAGAACATAAGAAAAGGGGACACTGCAACATCCCTACTGGCACACACGAGGCAGCTCCATTTTTTAATGATATTTTCAGCATGTCTAACCTATTCTATTCTACTCTACTTATTTATTCTATTTTCCTTTTTATGATTCTCCTAATAAGCACTAATCTATTCATACCCATCCTACCTCTGTCATATGTCTATCTAAAACAATATAAAATTAAATCATATAAAAAAAAAATCAACTTCATACGGCAAGAAATATGCGGCAGTTTTCCCATTGTTCATTTGGGGTCGCTTTCTCACCATAGCCCCAAGAAGACTAGTGTGAAGTTTTGGTTCAAAGTTTTAAGCCGCATGACCTTCCTGCCATCACTTCTCATTGATCCGGGCTTGGGACAAACTCAAGAAAATATGGCTTATTCCATATGCGGCTGGATTAAATTTATTTATGGATGTATTTGTCGAATATTCATAATTATGTTACAATAAACTGCTCCACGTTGTACCTCATCTCTGCCCTGTCCTTAACCTTTTTCTTTTCCTTCGTCTTGGTATTTTCTCGTGCCCGGGCCTTTATTGACGAGGGCAGTTTTTGTCTGTCCCGGTGTCACACTCATAAAATAAATGTCAAATCCACTCCTAATTTAGCCCGTGAGCTACTGAGGCATTTTTAACACACCAGATTTAAAACAGTATCAAAATGCTCCACTCAGGATGTGACAGAACCACGATCAAGACCACCGTGGGGCTGCACAATGGCATCCATCCTTAATACCCCAATTTCAATCAGTTTCTACCCACCCCCGTATTGAGGATTAATAGTCACACATAAAAACATGCATATTCTCTTCCTTGTGTTCATGTCCCATTGCTACCAACCATGCTCTACCATGAGTACTTAGGCCGCTTTCACACCAAAGTAGCACGTCGCACGTGGCATGCCACATGCGACGTGCCACTTTGGTGTGAAAGCCCCCTTATTGCTAGTGAAACCTATCCAAGGAGACGATAATTCAAAATTCTATAAAAAAAAAAATTACTCGTTTCTATTATTGTGAGTTTTATTAAGGCATCTCTTATTATGTGCGTTCCTTAAACCTGGAAAGTTGTAAAGAACTAGATGATATACGTTACTATTGTCTTTTTCAACGCTTTCGAAAACACGTAGCCAAAAACACTATACTTTTTCCCCATGATCTACTTAACGTACTTCGCTGAACAGGTCATAGGTGAAAATCTCTTGACGAAATATTGCACAGACTTTATATATATATATATATATATATATATATATATATATATATATATATATATATATATATATATATATATATATATATATATATATAGCTTCAAAAAGAATCCTATTATATTATTCAGTATTACAAAGAGAAAAATCTGAATAATAATAATGCACATACACATGGCCTTATCCCTCCTTGTAAGCGGGGTGACCAAGCCAAGAAACACGCATTCACCACGATCCACACATACCTCAACCATGTATAATAATAATAATAATAATAATAATAATAATAATAATAATAATTATTATTATTATTATTATTATTATTATTATTATTATTATAATTATTATTATTACTCAGTAGCAAATTTAGAAAATAATAGTTATGGTAGTAGTAGTAGTAGTAGTAGCAGCAGCTGTAATTACTGTAATACATTTTACAGTTCTCATAAATCTCATTACTGCGTGACCTAAGATTATATACACTCAGTGAGATTAAATAAATTTTCATTAATTACTGTACCTTGGATATGCGTGCCAGAATGTATGCTCAAAGAGTTAAAAATAAAATTCTGGCACTTTCTCGTATTATCAACCTCGGCAACTGTTCGATGTTGCCAAGTGTACGATGATACTCATACTAGTACGATATTTTAGAAATATGCTCAAAAGTGAAAAAATAAAAAGTACAAGTAATAGTTTGAATGACAACTGAAGTAAACAACCCCTAAGTATCCTTCGAGAGTGTGCAATTACCAAATTGTGCTTACGAGAAAGAGCCTTGGCATTAACTACTTCTTCGCTTAGGGAATTTCATTTATCGAGTAGGGCTACCTTGTATCCTGCAAGTTTTTTTTTTTTTTTTTTTTAACGAAGCCCCAAACTATGACCTCAAGTTCTAGAGCCATCCATATCAAAATACCGATCCCTATCCTCTCTGTCAAAACCATAAAGGAATTTAAAAATCGTCAAAATATCCTCCTCATTCTTCTAGCTTCAAGAATGGTAAGTCTAATTCCCTCAGCCTCTCCTCATAAGAACATAAGAACATAAGAATAGAGGACACTGCAACATGCCTACTGGCACACACGAGGCAGCTCCATTTTTGAATTGTATTTTCAGCATGTCTAACCTATTCTATTCTACTCTACTTATTTATTCTATTTTTCTTTTTATGATTTTTCTAATAAGCACTAACCTATTCATACCCACCCTACCTCTGTCATATGTCTATCTAATCTACATTTGAAGGTGTCTAAGGTATTGGCATTTACTATCCTACTAGGAAGCTTGTTCCATGCATCAGCTACTCTATTACCAAACCAATTTTTACCAATTTCCCTTCTGAACCTAAATTTATCAAGCTTAAATCCATTATTACGAGTTTTGGTTTGATCATGAATTTTTAAAACTTTATTAATATCTCCCTTGTTAATCCCTTTAAACCATTTATACACTTCAATCATATCCCCCCCTAACTCTTCGCCTCTTTAGAGAATGTAGATTAAGTTTTTTTAATCTGTCCTCATATGGTAGATTTCTGATATTGTGTATCATCTTGGTCATTCTTCGCTGCACTCTCTCCAAGGATTCAATTTCCATTCTATAATAGGGTGACCAGAATTGCACAGAATAATCTAAATGGGGCCTAACTAATGCAAGATAGAGCTGCAAAATAACTTTTTCCGTCCTATTGCTAACGCTTCTTGAGATAAATCCTAAAATTCTGTTTGCTTTATTTCTGACTGCTGTGCATTGCTCTCTTGGCTTAAGACTACTATTCACAAGAACTCCCAAATCCCTTTCACACTGAGAACTCATGATTTCATGGTTATTTAGCTTATAACTAGTATTGTCTTTTATAGTACCCATTTTAACTACTTTACATTTTTCAACATTAAATTCCATTTGCCATTTGTCCGACCATTCAGATAATCTATTTAGATCTTCCTGTAAAGCATGAATGTCTTCTTTTCCATTTATAGTTCTACCTATTTTAGTGTCGTCTGCGAATTTACTTTGGTTACTACTGATATCCGAATCCAGATCATTTAGATATACGATGAATAATAGGGGACCCAGTACCGAGCCTTGTGGTACCCCGCTAGTAACCGAGCCCCACTCTGATTTCTCTCCATTTATGCAAACCCTCTGTTTTCTGTCTTTTAACCATTGTTTGATCCATCTGAGAACAGCTCCTCCTATACCATGAGCTTCTAGCTTTTTAACTAATCTTTTGTGAGGAACTCTATCAAAAGCTTTGCTAAAATCTAGATATATTGTATCATATTCTTTGCCACAATCTACTGCCTCGTAAACTTCTGAATAAAAAGACAGTAAGTTTGTAAGACACGAAAAACCCTTAAGAAACCCGTGTTGTGAAAGTTTTATCAGTCTGTGTAATTCTAGATGTGCCCTTATTTTATTTGCAATTATGGATTCTAGAATCTTACCCACTGTTGACGTTAAACTTACCGGCCTATAATTATTCTTTTTAACTCGTTCTCCTTTTTTAAATATTGGTACCACATCTGCCAATTTCCACTCCATGGGTACCGATCCTAATTTTATTGAATTATTAAATAATGCAGTTAGTGGACAACTAAGCTCTTCCTAAGTGAGATTCCGTATTTCTGGCACCAGTTTCGTAGAATGGTTTTGACTTTTTTCTAGCTTATCTCTATGCTTTTTCAAGCACGGACTCCAAAAGGGAGCTGCATATTCAAGCTTTGGCCTCACATAAGTTACATAAGTATTTCTGAACATTTCCTTGCCCATGTGTCTGAAGGCTGGCTTTACAATTACTACGAAAGCATATACAGCCAAGACTATGCCATTTATATGCATTTCCAAAGACAAATCTGCCACATGCCAAGGATTATCACAAGATAAGATCAATACATTAAATTCTCTCACAGGAAAGAACAGCAGTCCGTCAGTTAATATAAATTTGGATGAGGAATATAACAATTTTGTCATGACTCTTAAGAATAGTCAGAGAGACTATATTCCCATGAAACACTGCAGATCAAGAAAAAATGACCCTAAATGGATGAACAATAGAATAAAGAATCTTATAGGTATTAAAAGAGGAATATACAGGAAACTAAAAAGAGGTGAAGAGCATGTGAGACAGCAATATATACAGTTAAACAGGGAAGTTAAAAAGATAGTTAGAGGGTCGAAAAGAAAATACGAAGTTAGAATAGCAGGAGAAGCTAAAGAAAATCCTAAAGGGTTTTATCAACATTATCAAACAAAATTTAAGGAAAAAGTCGGACCAACTGAAGTAGCCAATGGCCATATCACAGATGACGATAAAGTGATGTGTACATGTTTAAATGATTATTTCTTATCTGTATTTACCAATGAAAACTTGGAAAATATTCCGGAAGTAGAATCCATTTACAGAGACAGTCCCGATAAAATACTTAGTTCAATAAATATTACGAGAGAGGAGGTAATAAAAGAAATAGATAAATTAAAGGCTCATAAATCTCCGGGACCTGATGGAATATATGCTAGAATATTAAAGGAATGCAAGGAAGAGCTTAGTTGTCCACTAACTGCATTATTTAATAATTCAATAAAATTAGGATCGGTACCCATGGAGTGGAAATTGGCAGATGTGGTACCAATATTTAAAAAAGGAGAACGAGTTAAAAAGAATAATTATAGGCCGGTAAGTTTAACGTCAACAGTGGGTAAGATTCTAGAATCCATAACTGCAAATAAAATAAGGGCACATCTAGAATTACACAGACTGATAAAACTTTCACAACACGGGTTTCTTAAGGTTTTTTTGTGCCTTACAAACTTACTGTCTTTTTATTCAGAAGTTTACGAGGCAGTAGATTGTGGCAAAGAATATGATACAATATATCTAGATTTTAGCAAAGCTTTTGATAGAGTTCCTCACAAAAGATTAGTTAAAAAGCTAGAAGCTCATGGTATAGGAGGAGCTGTTCTCAGATGGATCAAACAATGGTTAAAAGACAGAAAACAGAGGGTTTGCATAAATGGAGAGAAATCAGAGTGGGGCTCGGTTACTAGCGGGGTACCACAAGGCTCGGTACTGGGTCCCCTATTATTCATCGTATATCTAAATGATCTGGATTCGGATATCAGTAGTAACCTAAGTAAATTCGCAGACGACACTAAAATAGGTAGAACTATAAATGGAAAAGAAGACATTCACGCTTTACAGGAAGATCTAAATAGATTATCTGAATGGTCGGACAAATGGCAAATGGAATTTAATGTTGAAAAATGTAAAGTAGTTAAAATGGGTACTATAAAAGACAATACTAGTTATAAGCTAAATAACCATGAAATCATGAGTTCTCAGTGAAAGGGATTTGGGAGTTCTTGTGAGTAGTAGTCTTAAGCCAAGAGAGCAATGCACAGCAGTCAGAAATAAAGCAAACAGAATTTTAGGATTTATCTCAAGAAGCGTTAGCAATAGGACGGAAAAAGTTATTTTGCAGCTCTATCTTGCATTAGTTAGGCCTCATTTAGATTATTCTGTGCAATTCTGGTCACCCTATTATAGAATGGAAATTGAATCCTTGGAGAGAGTGCAGCGAAGAATGACCAAGATGATACACAATATCAGAAATCTACCACATGAGGACAGATTAAAAAAACTTAATCTACATTCTCTAGAGAGGCGAAGAGTTAGGGGGGATATGATTGAAGTGTATAAATGGTTTAAAGGGATTAACAAGGGAGATATTAATAAAGTTTTAAAAATTCATGATCAAACCAAAACTCGTAATAATGGATTTAAGCTTGATAAATTTAGGTTCAGAAGGGAAATTGGTAAAAATTGGTTTGGTAATAGAGTAGCTGATGCATGGAACAAGCTTCCTAGTAGGATAGTACATAAGAACATAAGAATAGAGGACACTGCAACATGCCTACTGGCACACACGAGGCAGCTCCATTTTTGAATTGTATTTTCAGCATGTCTAACCTATTCTATTCTACTCTACTTATTTATTCTATTTTTCTTTTTATGATTTTTCTAATAAGCACTAACCTATTCATACCCACCCTACCTCTGTCATATGTCTATCTAATCTACATTTGAAGGTGTCTAAGGTATTGGCATTTACTATCATACTAGGAAGCTTGTTCCATGCATCAGCTACTCTATTACCAAACCAATTTTTACCAATTTCCCTTCTGAACCTAAATTTATCAAGCTTAAATCCATTATTACGAGTTCTGGTTTGATTATGAATTTTTAAAACTTTATTAATATCTCCCCTGTTAATCCCTTTAAACCATTTATACACTTCAATCATATCCCCCCTAACTCTTCGCCTCTCTAGAGAATGTAGATTAAGTTTTTTTAATCTGTCCTCATATGGTAGATTTCTGATATTGTGTATCATCTTGGTCATTCTTCGCTGCACTCTCTCCAAGGATTCAATTTCCATTCTATAATAGGGTGACCAGAATTGCACAGCATAATCTAAATGGGGCCTAACTAATGCAAGATAGAGCTGCAAAATAACTTTTTCCGTCCTATTGCTGACGCTTCTTGAGATAAATCCTAAAATTCTGTTTGCTTTATTTCTGACTGCTGTGCATTGCTCTCTTGGCTTAAGACTACTACTCACAAGAACTCCCAAATCCCTTTCACACTGAGAACTCATGATTTCATGGTTATTTAGCTTATAACTAGTATTGTCTTTTATAGTACCCATTTTAACTACTTTACATTTTTCAACATTAAATTCCATTTGCCATTTGTCCGACCATTCAGATGCTGATCGTAGTGCAGATAAAAGAGGGGGAGGGGTAATTATGTATATTAAAGATAGCCTCAGAAGCTGCATTAAGTCTGGAATTAAGACAAATCTAAATTCAGAAACCTTATGGGTTGAAATTAAAAATAATATAGAAAGTCTAGTTGTAGGAGTAGTCTACAGACCACCTGATCTAGATAATATAGAGTCGCAATTTATATACGATGAAATTTCTAAAGTGAGCAGGTCAAATAGAGTTTGCATTGTAGGCGATTTTAATTTTAGACATATTAACTGGGAAACCATAACAGGTGATAGTAGCTCTAAGGAGTTTTTGGAAGTAGTAGAAGACAATTTCCTTTCTCAGCATGTACATGAAGCAACACGGGGGGTGAATACACTAGATTTAGTTCTTAGTAATAGAGAGAATATGGTTACAAATTTAGAAGTTGGTGAAAAATTGGGCAACAGTGACCATGATTCCATTAGATTTAACATAATTTTCAAGGAAACTATAAAGGAAAATAAGAATATTGTTCCAAACTTTAGAGCAGGAGATTTTGAGGGCTTAAAAACTAAATTATCTAATGAGACATGGGAAGGGATTTCTGGGGTACAGATGTGGGTAGTTAATCCAGCAGGTCAGGTCGCAGGTAGCGGATTACCCCGAAATTTGAGTACCACATGCCAAGGATTATCACAAGATAAGATCAATACATTAAATTCTCTCACAGGAAAGAACAGCAGCCCGTCAGTTAATATAAATTTGGATGAGGAATATAACAATTTTGTCATGACTCTTAAGAATAGTCAGAGAGACTATATTCCCATGAAACATTGCAGATCAAGAAAAAATGACCCTAAATGGATGAACAATAGAATAAAGAATCTTATAGGTATTAAAAGAGGAATATACAGGAAACTAAAAAGAGGTGAAGAGCAGGTGAGGCAGCAATATATACAGTTAAACAGGGAAGTTAAAAAGATAGTTAGAGAGTCGAAAAGAAAATACGAAGTTCGAATAGCAGGAGAAGCTAAAGAAAATCCTAAAGGGTTTTATCAACATTATCAAACAAAATTTAAGGAAAAAGTCGGACCAATTGAAGTAGCCAATGGCCATATCACAGATGACGATAAAGTGATGTGTACATGTTTAAATGATTATTTCTTATCTGTATTTACAAATGAAAACTTGGAAAATATTCCGGAAGTAGAATCCATTTACAGAGACAGTCCCGATAATATACTTAGTTCAATAAATATTACGAGAGAGGAGGTAATAAAAGAAATAGATAAATTAAAGGCTCATAAATCTCCGGGACCTGATGGAATATATGCTAGAATATTAAAGGAATGCAAGGAAGAGCTTAGTTGTCCTCTAACTGCATTATTTAATAATTCAATAAAATTAGGATCAGTACCCATGGAGTGGAAATTGGCAGATGTGGTACCAATATTTAAAAAAGGAGAACGTGTTAAAAAGAATAATTATAGGCCGGTAAGTTTAACGTCAACAGTGGGTAAGATTCTAGAATCCATAATTGCAAATAAAATAAGGGCACATCTAGAATTACACAGACTGATAAAACTTTCACAACACGGGTTTCTTAAGGGTTTTTCGTGCCTTACAAACTTACTGTCTTTTTATTCAGAAGTTTACGAGGCAGTAGATTGTGGCAAAGAATATGATACAATATATCTAGATTTTAGCAAAGCTTTTGATAGAGTTCCTCACAAAAGATTAGTTAAAAAGCTGGAAGCTCATGGTATAGGAGGAGCTGTGCTCAGATGGATCAAACAATGGTTAAAAGACAGAAAACAGAGGGTTTGCATAAATGGAGAGAAATCAGAGTGGGGCTCGGTTACAAGCGGGGTACCACAAGGCTCGGTACTGGGTCCTCTATTATTCATCGTATATCTAAATGATCTGGATTCGGATATCAGTAGTAACCTAAGTAAATTCGCAGACGACACTAAAATAGGTAGAACTATAAATGGAAAAGAAGACATTCATGCTTTACAGGAAGATCTAAATAGATTATCTGAATGGTCGGACAAATGGCAAATGGAATTTAATGTTGAAAAATGTAAAGTAGTTAAAATGGGTACTATAAAAGACAATACTAGTTATAAGCTAAATAACCATGAAATCATGAGTTCTCAGTGTGAAAGAGATTTGGGAGTTCTTGTGAGTAGTAGTCTTAAGCCAAGAGAGCAATGCACAGCAGTCAGAAATAAAGCAAACAGAATTTTAGGATTTATCTCAAGAAGCGTCAGCAATAGGACGGAAAAAGTTATTTTGCAGCTCTATCTTGCATTAGTTAGGCCCCATTTAGATTATGCTGTGCAATTCTGGTCACCCTATTATAGAATGGAAATTGAATCCTTGGAGAGAGTGCAACGAAGAATGACCAAGATGATACACAATATCAGAAATCTACCATATGAGGACAGATTAAAAAAACTTAATCTACATTCTCTAAAGAGGCGAAGAGTTAGGGGGGATATGATTGAAGTGTATAAATGGTTTAAAGGGATTAACAAGGGAGATATTAATAAAGTTTTAAAACTTCATGATCAAACCAGAACTCGTAATAATGGATTTAAGCTTGATAAATTTAGGTTCAGAAGGGAAATTGGTAAAAATTGGTTTGGTAATAGAGTAGCTGATGCATGGAACAAGCTTCCTAGTATGATAGTAAATGCCAATACCTTAGACACCTTCAAATGTAGATTAGATAGACATATGACAGAGGTAGGGTGGGTATGAATAGGTTAGTGCTTATTAGAAAAATCATAAAAAGAAAAACAGAATAAATAAGTAGAGTAGAATAGAATAGGTTAGACATGCTGAAAATACAATTAAAAAATGGAGCTGCCTCGTGTGTGCCAGTAGGCATGTTGCAGTGTCCTCTATTCTTATGTTCTTATATGTTCTTATAATCTATTTAGATCTTCCTGTAAAGCATGAATGTCTTCTTTTCCATTTATAGTTCTACCTATTTTAGTGTCGTCTGCGAATTTACTTAGGTTACTACTGATATCCGAATCCAGATCATTTAGATATACGATGAATAATAGAGGACCCAGTACCGAGCCTTGTGGTACCCCGCTTGTAACCGAGCCCCACTCTGATTTCTCTCCATTTATGCAAACCCTCTGTTTTCTGTCTTTTAACCATTGTTTGATCCATCTGAGCACAGCTCCTCCTATACCATGAGCTTCCAGCTTTTTAACTAATCTTTTGTGAGGAACTCTATCAAAAGCTTTGCTAAAATCTAGATATATTGTATCATATTCTTTTCCACAATCTACTGTCTCGTAAACTTCTGAATAAAAAGATAGTAAGTTTGTAAGGCACGAAAAACCCTTAAGAAACCCGTGTTGTGAAAGTTTTATCAGTCTGTGTAATTCTAGATGTGCCCTTATTTATTTGCAATTATGGATTCTAGAATCTTACCCACTGTTGACGTTAAACTTACCGGCCTATAATTATTCTTTTTAACACGTTCTCCTTTTTTAAATATTGGTACCACATCTGCCAATTTCCACTCCATGGGTACCGATCCTAATTTTATTGAATTATTAAATAATGCAGTTAGAGGACAACTAAGCTCTTCCTTGCATTCCTTTAATATTCTAGCATATATTCCATCAGGTCCCGGAGATTTATGAGCCTTTAATTTATCTATTTCTTTTATTACCTCCTCTCTCGTAATATTTATTGAACTAAGTATATTATCGGGACTGTCTCTGTAAATGGATTCTACTTCCGGAATATTTTCCAAGTTTTCATTTGTAAATACAGATAAGAAATAATCATTTAAATGCCAATACCTTAGACACCTTCAAATGTAGATTAGATAGACATATGACAGAGGTAGGGTGGGTATGAATAGGTTAGTGCTTATTAGAAAAATCATAAAAAGAAAAATAGAATAAATAAGTAGAGTAGAATAGAATAGGTTAGAAATGCTGAAAATACAATTAAAAAATGGAGCTGCCTCGTGTGTGCCAGTAGGCATGTTGCAGTGTCCTCTATTCTTATGTTCTTATGTTCTTACTCTTAGATCTCTCTCATCTTGCTATTGAGGTTCTGCACCTACTCTTAAGTACCCAAACATGGGAATTTTGCACTTGTATCCATTCTCATCTGTTTATATATTGAAGCATGAAATTTCATAAGCAAATTTTCTTACCACTCGCGTAGACTATTTAGGTGTTCCTTTTAGGTCTCACTCTGTCGTTCCAATATTCCTTCGTAGCTTAAATGAATTTTATAATTCTCAGAACTAAAGCTAGAAATGTAAACTTAAAATTCTTTTAACGAACTTTGAATTTTCTTTAGAAGTATAAAGATATTTGAGGCAACTGTAAAGCGATTAAAGTAAATTTAGAAAAAATATTTTTCTTGCTATTTATTTTATATACTTTAATTGCCGAAATAATTAAAACTAATTATTTACCAGAATTATTCAAAATAATCCTATAATTACAGATATGATACATTTTTGGAGCTAAACTAAACTCTTTAATTGTATCAAATATAAACAAGAATAATTATGTTCTCTAAGTTCGAATCCCTGCTGGAGGCAAAATGTGTTTCACTAAAAAAAATATATATATATCACAAGGCTCGGTACTGGGTCCTCTATTATTCATCGTATATCTAAATGATCTGGATTCGGATATCAGTAGTAACCTAAGTAAATTCGCAGACGACACTAAAATAGGTAGAACTATAAATGGAAAAGAAGACATTCATGCTTTACAGGAAGATCTAAATAGATTATCTGAATGGTCGGACAAATGGCAAATGGAATTTAATGTTGAAAAATGTAAAGTAGTTAAAATGGGTACTATAAAAGACAATACTAGTTATAAGCTAAATAACCATGAAATCATGAGTTCTCAGTGTGAAAGGGATTTGGGAGTTCTTGTGAGTAGTAGTCTTAAGCCAAGAGAGCAATGCACAGCAGTCAGAAATAAAGCAAACAGAATTTTAGGATTTATCTCAAGAAGCGTCAGCAATAGGACGGAAAAAGTTATTTTGCAGCTCTATCTTGCATTAGTTAGGCCCCATTTAGATTATGCTGTGCAATTCTGGTCACCCTATTATAGAATGGAAATTGAATCCTTGGAGAGAGTGCAACGAAGAATGACCAAGATGATACACAATATCAGAAATCTACCATATGAGGACAGATTAAAAAAACTTAATCTACATTCTCTAGAGAGGCGAAGAGTTAGGGGGGATATGATTGAAGTGTATAAATGGTTTAAAGGGATTAACAAGGGAGATATTAATAAAGTTTTAAAAATTCATGATCAAACCAGAACTCGTAATAATGGATTTAAGCTTGATAAATTTAGGTTCAGAAGGGAAATTGGTAAAAATTGGTTTGGTAATAGAGTAGCTGATGCATGGAACAAGCTTCCTAGTAGGATAGTAAATGCCAATACCTTAGACACCTTCAAATGTAGATTAGATAGACATATGACAGAGGTGGGGTGGGTATGAATAGGTTAGTGCTTATTAGAAAAATCATAAAAAGAAAAACAGAATAAATAAGTAGAGTAGAATAGAATAGGTTAGACATGCTGAAAATACAATTCAAAAATGGAGCTGCCTCGTGTGTGCCAGTAGGCATGTTGCAGTGTCCTCTATTCTTATGTTCTTATGTTCAATATGCTAATGAACTCGCATTATATTTGCAGAGAAAAGAATAATTTCAATTACTTCTTCTTTTTCCGATATTTGCAAGACACGAGGACTCTTGCTCAGCTCATACGTCCCCTATCCTGATCTGTTTAAAGGATAGCAACATAGTGAAGAAATACTAAGAAAGTCAAAATTTATAAGAAATATACTGATAGATGTCAAGATGAAAATATAATATATATGAACAAATAATACTCTTCTGCAAATGTACTGTCCTTTTTGAAACAAACGAAAAATAGAAATGCTTCAGGATTGTTGCAGTGTCCTCTATTCTTATGTTCTTATGTTCTTAACTATTTTGTACGTGATGGTTGGTGCCCTTATCAATAAATGAAAAAAAGGATATATTGCCACTACTGTTACTATTATTACCACCACCACTACTACTACTGCTGCTGCTACTACTACTGCAGCTGTACAAGCTCACTATTAGCCTAAATATTGTCCATATTCTAAAACTGTTCAGTTTCCTGTTATTCAAACGTATAAGAGTGAACCACGAAGAAGAGAATTGTTACATCAGTCCACAACTATTTCTACCTATTGCAAATGCTTCACTTGCTTATTACGTCACTGTTAAAGCATCAAGACGTTTTAAAACAGTCTATACACTAAATATGAAATATGAAAAGTAGGACAAAGGCTCCATAGGATAAATACCCTGTGGACAATTATCTCTTATAAGATGATTGCTCCTTAGTAAAGCTGCCTCCAGGACAATTGCCCCTTCAGTATTTTCAGTGACCATCAGGAAACCTAACCTAACTTCATTCCCGTTAAGGTACATTAAAAATTTCATTAGGTGCCTGACCTGGGAGTAAGTCATCGTTTCATAATTATAGAATATATTTCACTTCAATATTACCAAAGGCCAAGTGTCCGCTTATGCATTAAAAGTTATGGGTAACTGTCCACAGTCCTAGGGACAACTGCCCTAAGGGCAATAGTCTGTACTCCATCAATGCTCGCTATTACTTAGCCGACAGAAATATATCCTAGATATAAAGACAACTAAAACGTTCCGGTTTTACGTCACTTACTCCCTTTTCAACCAAGGGCTAGGACGGTTGCCTCCTTTCGAAGGACTTGTTTTGGCAGAGGTAATCATTACCCTGAGTGCATGCCCTTGCTAACCTCAGACCGTGACGGGGCGCGAACCCTCGACCTGACGCCTCAGAGTCGCGGACGCTACCGATTGAGCCACGGTGACTACCAAAGACAACTAAAACGTACGACATATTTTTCAAGTTTAATGAAGAAGTAAAATGAGAGTCGTTTCTATTTTCATGTTAATTGCTTATAATCAATTTACAGAATAGTGTGTATATTTAATTAATTCAAAAAAACCTAGTAATAAAGAATTTATTACAATCAAACTGATTTATATATTCTACCCTATACATTCAGCTTTTGCACGTGCATTTATCCATTTGTCTGGTACCGTGACGATGTATAAATCTACAAAACCTTTCAAATGTCTTTCGATACATTCGATAAAATGTTATGAGGAAATTAATGACACTATAAACATTCATGGCATACAGACATAGACCCATAAATATCTTATGAGCAATACCTAAGGCAAGGGGGGGATGGGACCGCTGTATCGCAGTAGTAAGAACACTCTACACGGGAAGTGACAAACAAGCGTTCGAGTCCAGTGCGGGGAGTTAGAGTGAGTATCCAGCCTTATCCCCCATCTCCAACTTGTCTTTGTCCACTCCATCTGAATGGGGATCATTGGTGACGCATGAAACAGCAAACAACTTAAGGTTGGAAGAATAAATATGTGCTCAAAGTATTCCAGATATGAATTTTATTACCGCTAGGTAAGATGGGAGAATGGATTTCCATTCTAAGTTTACTGGCAATCTGTTAGCATGTTTCCGAATTAAATTCCGTTTATATCCACGTCCCATATCCAATATAATTATCAAAATATTACAAATGCCTCCTCTGATACGTTTTACTCACCTTTTCGATGTTTCTTTAGGCCATTTTCATACCAAAGTGGCACGTCGCACGTGGCATGTCACGTGGTACGCCAGTTGAAAACGAACATCTGGAAATATATGAAACCTTTCACAGAGAAGTGGCGTGACACATGGGATGTGTCACGCCACTTCTGTGTGAATGGTTTCATAGATTTCCGGATGTTCTTTTTAAACTGGCGTGCCACGTGGCATGTCACGTGCGACATGCCACTTTGTTGTGAAAGCGGCCTTACTAACAAATGCAGAAATATATATTTTGGAACTGAGGCAATGAATAAACCTCGACTATACATACAAATAATGCAGTCTCATGACAAACTGACTATGCAAGGGGATAACATTCCAAGGAAGCCTTTCCGCTTCTTGCACTTCTGGAAACAGCACCATATGGATGTTAGAATCATGATTTATGCATAAATTAATAATAAAATTTCTTTCAGAGTACGAACCACATATAGAAAAAAAATGCATGATTTGGTTCTCCGTTAGTTCATAATATAGTTCTTGGCATATCCATGTAAATATATAAATATATAACATTATAAAGCTAGCCAGAGAAGGTTAAAAGATAATACTTGACTAACAGATGTTTTTTTTTATTTCATATTACGATGAATATAAAGCTTTAAAGTATGTGTTATTAACCAGAATGGACACATCGTTTTCCAGGTAAGAACCTGTGATTCTCAGTTATTGGTAAAACTTATTAATATATAAATTATATTACATCTTCAATGCCTTAAATAATAAAATCACTAAACTCTAGAGTATCTCATTAAATTAAATTGCATTAATTATATTAAATAACGATTACATTATTAAATTACTCTAACGGACAACATATGCATTACGCATTTCAGGATCACAGACAATTTCATCGCAGGACTCGTGGTCTGTTCTGGAAACCAAACTGAATGCAGCTTTGAACACTGGTGCAGTCACATTAGTTGAGTACTGACTAGCATATAATGCAGCAGCCCAAAATGCATAGGACTTGGGTAGCAAGTCCCCCACACCAAGATGACAAGCTAGGCTTTGGAGGCAGCCGTTTTTCTCCAAGTTGTGAAAAAAGTGTGAGAAGTATCTGATGCCAAACTCAAAAATAGGCTGATCTGCTGTTTTGCATACGAAAAGCCTGCAGGAAAGAGGTGTCTGACGAAGACTGGTTATAGAGTCTATAGCATTATATATGCGACTCGTTTCACCAGGTAGATAGTTGGCCACAAATATCATAAGACGTCCAAGAGTATTTCCCGAGAACATTTGGTCGATTTCCAGACGACACATAATGCGTTCCAGGCAGTTTTCTGTGTTGATGAAATCATGGATGTCTCTCAGAAGTTCCTCCGTAAAAGACTTGTTCTCGTCAGAGTATTCAGAGTCCAAATGCGAAAACAATTCTTGAGACCTCATAAAATCAAATGTTGAGTACTCATTGTGAGGTGAGGTTTTGGAATTTGTACCACCAAAAAACGAATGAACACCCTGCACAGCGTTACTCAATATTTCTTTCTTAAATTCAACTGCTGATATAGCAAAAGACATCAAAGATCTCGATGCATTTGTCATTTTCACCCCGATATCTCGAATGTTCTTCAGTATTACTCCAGGCACTATCGCTAAGTCTTCAACAGCCAAATATGCCGTGGAATTCGGTCCAACAAAACTATTCACGATGTTGCTAGGAAATATCCACAAGCCGGTACTCGTCGAATCGTAGTCCAAAGGCTTTCGCTCAGCATCTTCCTTGTCTTTATGGTGAGAACTGTTCGTCGAATCGTTGTCCAAAGGCTTTAGCTCAGCATCTTCCTTGTCTTTATGGTGAGAACTGTTCGTCGAATCGTTGTCCAAAGGCTTTAGCTCAGCATCTTCCTGGTCTTTATGGTGAGAGATGTTAGTTTGTGGCGACGAGGAATCTTCGTTTGACCTCCATAAATAGAAGGAATCACTTGCAGGCAACAACAAAATATATATTATAAAAAACCAGCGAAACATCTTCACACTAAAGGTGTTCTTGAAAGACTGAGTGCTCATAGCAGGGAAACTAGTCTTCAATAAACATCAGGTATCTGAGCACTATTACCCATCTTCTCCCAAGTCTCAATAAGATTCAGTATTTACCTGTCCCTAAAGGTTAATACTTTAATTACCAACATTTCGATACACCTTCACAAAATAAGTCCCTTCTGTTAATGAAGGTAAAGTCTCTGCAAAGTCTACTTACGTCTTTCTTAAGATTATAAGAACACTTAATTTAACGCTGCTAATAGGATTATAAATTACTATAGTGTTCGTTAATGCATACACTACTACTACTACTACTACTACTACTACTACTACTACTACTACTACTAATAATAATAATAATAATAATAATAATAATAATAATAATAATAATAATAATAATAATAATAATAATAATAATAATAATAATAATAATAATAATAATTATTATTATTATTATTATTATTATTATTATTATTATTATTATTATTATTATTATTATTATTATTATTATTATTATTATCATCATTATTATTATAACTGAGCTTATTCATATGTATTTATACATGCTAATACTTTCTAAACACATTCAAAAATGAATTTCTAATCATTTCTCCCAAGGGATATTATCCGGAGATAATAATCTCTTCAAAATATACAGATTTCCTAAATAGAGATGATAGATATATCTATATCTGAGGGACTTTAAATAAACCTTATCTAATTAAGCAGTAATTATATGTATGTTCACTCATTAACAAAATACTTCTATCGTATTAGTACCCTTTTTTTCTCCCTAAACAATCATCGCCATCTTGAACGTAATGATAATAATAATAATAATATATATATATATATATATATATATATATATATATATATATATATATATATATATATATATATATATATATATATATATATATATATATATATATATATATATATATATATGGTAAGGAAACCCATCAGTGAAACAACACAAAAAAAAACGCTATTTTTCGGGTCCTATTTGAACCCCTTCTCAAGCACAAGTGAATGTATATAGTAACATTCACTTGTGCTGGAAAGGGGTCCAGTTAGGACCCGAAATATAGCGTTATTTTTTCCAAATGTAAGGGTAGCCTTCAGGCACATGGACAAGGAAATGTTCAGAAATATTTATGTAACCTATGTGAGGCCAAAACTCGAATATGCAGCCCCCTTTTGGAATCCGCACTTGAAAAAGCACATAGCTAAGCTTGAAAAAGTTCAAAGACATGCCACGAAACTGGTGCCAGATATACGCAATCTCAGTTATGATGAGAGGCTGAGGGAATTAGACTTACCATCACTCGAAGCTAGAAGAGTGAGGGGGGGATATGGTGACAGTCTTTAAATTCCTTCATGGTTATGATAGAGTGGATAGGGATCGATATTTTGATATGGCTGGCTCTAGAACTAGAGGTCATAGTTTGAAGCTTCGTAAGAAAACTTCTTTGCAGGATGTAAGGAAATACTTTTTCAGTGTAAGAGTAGTTGATAATTGGAATTGGCTAAGCGAGGAGGTAGTTAATGCTATCTCAATCCATAGTTTTAAGGACAGGTACGATAAGTATCACTAAGTCTAAAATGAAACCGATGAGGAGACGGGAAGATACGAGTTTTGGGCTCTTTCCCGTAAACACAATTAGGTAATCACACACACATACAGGTTCCCTTATGTACTTAAAAAATGCGCAAAGTCAATATCAGTGGCACTAAGATTTATACTTCAAAAGTCATTGGAGTCAGGGGAGATTCCAAGATGTTGGAAACAAGCGAACGTGATACCTATCTTCAAAAAGGGAAGGAGGGATACGGCACTAAACTATAGACCAGTTTCCTTGACCAGCATAGTTTGCAAAGTTACAGAGAAACCACCAAGAAAACATATCTCTCTTCACTTGGAATCCTTCAACTTTTTGTCAGTGACACAACATGGCTTCAGAGAAGGTATATCAACTGTAACAAACTTATTAGAATTTTTTGATGAGGTAAGCCAAATCTTACAGGAAAGAGAGAGCTAAGCTGATTGCATATGCCAAGATTTCCAGAAAGGATTTGACACTGTCCCACACGGGAGACTTATTAAGAAGCTGCAAACAATGGCTAGAATAGGTGGAAATGTCTTTGAATGGATAAAAACCTACTCAGAAGGAAGGGAACAGAGGGTTAGAGTAAGACACTCAGTGTCTGAATGGAGAAGAGTTAGTAGTGGAGTTCCACAGGGTTCATTTTTAGGGCCACTTTTGTTTCTTGTATATACAAATGACCTACCAGTCTGTAAATTCTTTCATGAATATGTTTGCAGATGATGCAAAGATTGTGAAGAAAGTAAGAAACGAGAACAATGGTAGAGAACTTCAGGAAGATCCAAATAGTCTGTATAAGTGGTCAGAAAAGTGGCTAATGAAATTCAATACTTCAAAATGTAAGGTAATGAGAATGGGTACAAGTGCAAGAAGGCCTAAGCTTGACTACTCGGTGGCAGGAGTACAACTTCAAGAGACAGAGAATGAGAGAGATCTAGGAGTAAACACACTGGCAGATTTGTCTTCAGAAATGCATATAAATGGTATTGTAAGGGTAGCATATGCTTTCTTAGCAAATGTAAGGGCAGCCTTCAGGCACATGGACAAAGAAATGTTCATAAATATTTATCTAACCTATGTGAGGCCAAAACTTGAATATGCAGTCCCCTTTTGGAATCCGCACTTGAAAAAGCATGTAGCTAAGCTTGAAAAAGTTCAAAGACATGCCACGAAGCTAGTGCCAGAATTACGCAATCTCAGTAAATTCGCAGACGACACTAAAATAGGTAGAACTATAAATGGAAAAGTAGACATTCATGCTTTACAGGAAGATCTAAATAGATTATCTGAATGGTCGGACAAATGGCAAATGGAATTTAATGTTGAAAAATGTAAAGTAGTTAAAATGGGTACTATAAAAGACAATACTAGTTATAAGCTAAATAACCATGAAATCATGAGTTCTCAGTGTGAAAGGGATTTGGGAGTTCTTGTGAGTAGTAGTCTTAAGCCAAGAGAGCAATGCACAGCAGTCAGAAATAAAGCAAACAGAATTTTAGGATTTATCTCAAGAAGCGTCAGCAATAGGACGGAAAAAGTTATTTTGCAGCTCTATCTTGCATTAGTTAGGCCCCATTTAGATTATGCTGTGCAATTCTGGTCACCCTTTTATAGAATGGAAATTGAATCCTTGGAGAGAGTGCAGCGAAGAATGACCAAGATGATACACAATATCAGAAATCTACCATATGAGGACAGATTAAAAAAACTTAATCTACATTCTCTAGAGAGGCGAAGAGTTAGGGGGGATATGATTGAAGTGTATAAATGGTTTAAAGGGATTAACAAGGGAGATATTAATAAAGTTTTAAAAATTCATGATCAAACCAGAACTCGTAATAATGGATTTAAGCTTGATAAATTTAGGTTCAGAAGGGAAATTGGTAAAAATTGGTTTGGTAATAGAGTAGCTGATGCATGGAACAAGCTTCCTAGTATGATAGTAAATGCCAATACCTTAGACACCTTCAAATGTAGATTAGATAGACATATGACAGAGGTAGGGTGGGCATAAATAGGTTAGTGCTTATTAGAAAAATCATAAAAAGAAAAATAGAATAAATAAGTAGAGTAGAATAGAATAGGTTAGACATGCTGAAAATACAATTAAAAAATGGAGCTGCCTCGTGTGTGCCAGTAGGCATGTTGCAGTGTCCTCTATTCTTATGTTCTTATGTTCTTAAATTAGACTTACCATCACTCGAAGCTAGAAGATTGAGGGGGGATATGTTGACAGTCTTTAAATTCCTTCATAGTTATGATAGACCGGAGAAGGACCGATATTTTGATATGGCTGGCTCTAAAACTAGAGGTCATAATTTGAAACTTCGTAAGAAAACTTCTTTGCAGGATGTAAGGAAGCACTTTTTTAGTGTAAGAGTAGTTGATAATTGGAATTCACTAAGCGAGGAGGCAGTTGATGCTAACTCAATTCACACACACACATACACACACATATATATATATATATATATATATATATATATATATATATATATATATATATATATATATATATATATATATATATATATATATATATATATATATAATATATATATATATATATATATATATATATATATATATATATATATATATATATATATATATATATATATATATATATATATATATATATATATATATATATATATATATATATATATATATATATATATATATATATAAATATATATATATATATATATATATATATATATATATATATATATATATATATATATATATATATATATATATATATATATATATATATATATATATATATTATATATATATATATATATATATATATATATATATATATATATATATATATATATATATACTACTACTACTACTACTACTACTACTATTACTACTACTACTACTACTACTACTACTAATAATAATAATAATTTATTGCGTCATTGTATGGAAGGCAAACATTTTCTCTTGGTTGACGTCAAAGTCAGCTGACTCCTTAGTTCGATTTTTTTATGAAACTCCATTGGACATTAATAAAAAATATTAACATTGTAACAGCTCCACACATATAACCACCATTGAAATATATAATACATATATAATGAGTTTTTTCATTTAAATTAAAATATCACGAAATACTAAGATATATTTCAGAGATAAGTTGCAAGCCAATGCTCATTCTAGCGAACCGAAGAGAGGACACGCAATTCCTGTTCTTATTCAGGAAAAAAATTGAACATGTCCTTTGAGGCAAATCATCATTACTTGATTTAGCGGAACGTGACATTTTATAATCATTGATATACTTTAGATGATTTTCAAACTAAAATATATTAATTTATCTAGATTTACTAAATTACTGCCTCGATATATATGAAGCATTAACAAACTTTAAGGTAGCTTTATTTGTTATAAGTACAATCCATAGGAGTTGTGAATAACTTTTAAAGATATTATTGAATTCTATTATTCCATTTTCTACGTAACTAATCGTCAGTACAAGTTCACATTATTAATTACTGATAAGAGTATGGAGAGGATTGTCATCCATTTTGCGCATAACGGCGCTATTCAATGTCGCTATTTAATCTCTAAATATCGCTAGATTATTATTACAAGCAAATATCTACATCTAAAATAATGTCAGTGGTAGAATTGCTTTGTCTTAGAACTAGTAAAATTTAACAACAATATTTCGTTATTATTTACGACTAAAGCATTTTATCTAACGCCTTTTTAAAATAAAAATAAATGATAAATGCTGGCAATGAAGACGCTTATTGCATTTAATTGCTAGAAATCATGGAAAATCTCATTACAATAAACATATTTATTATTTGTAGGATTTACATAGGCAATAATTGTAAATTAATGATAAAAAAAATAGATTATATTGTGTTAACATATCACTGACATTCCACTACATAAAACTAGCCAATGACAATGTCTAGAGTCCGCTAGAGTCACAGTAGTTGTTGCAGACAGATATCAACATGGCGTTAAATAGTGCGCACGCTGGCAAAGGCGTCTTAATTTATGCAGGAGAGAGGTAACTATGCGTGAATTCGTTATTTAGAAATGTTTTATACTATCCCAAGTTTACCAGATTTCATTTTTTGATCAATTTTCCATCAGTCATATCGTATATAAGGGTGCCAATGGCGCAGAAGTGGGTGTGTCAAAGTTGGATTGACGATTAAACGGTTTTATGTGAATTCTCAATCACTGTATTAACATAAACTGTAATATAGTTGCATTCAGAACTTCTCAAAATTGAAGGCATATCATAGGCCTAATTGGCAAAATTACCTGGTACTGTATACAGGAGGAAAATCTTGTGCCATAGACTGTGTTGGGTATACTGAATTGGCTCAGTTGAATTCATAAATAATCGTTCATTGAAGCCCATAACTACTTTGTAATAGGAAATGTGGGTATTCTATTGATTTTCTATGTGAAATTATCGCTTTTCATAGTAATTTCTGTGGGATATGAGCAGTTGTGATAAGTCTCTAATATCTTACGAAAATTATTATCAGAACTTATTAGCTTACATAAAAAAGTCATAATTAAAACCAGGTTTCAGGATCTATAGGAGTTAACTTTACAAATAAACATCCTAATTGAAAATCTTCGCCACCCAGACACCATTTTCCCCATCTAACATATTTAACCAATCCCAACTTAATGATAAGAAGTTAAGTATGGTCCTATTCTTTATAAATACCAATGTATGCGGATTTATAATAATCTTAGTTCATTAAACCCTGAAAAGGTAAGACGTTTCGTAAAAGTTTATGGAACATGGCCTCATTCTTTAAAAAAAAATTGCGCGTCTATTGCTATACTACTTATTAAAAATTTCCCCTCATAGCAAAATTTAGGTTAAAGATTCACAACAATTCATTGATGGTACTGCAAAACTCGCAGTAGTAAAAATGCATAGTCATATGATTTTTCGAATGAGAAATTCGCTCCCCTTTAGGGAGTGCCTTTTTTTTAGACAAAGTGAGAATACAGAAAATTACTATAATAACTCTCTACAGTGTAAAATTTTTCTTTTGGGTCTTAAAACATTTTGAGTGTATCATTTCTGTCGCAATGTTTGATTGTCATCCCCTATGCACAAACACAATGGAATCAGTATCCAGCTCAGTTAAAGATAGAGGTGTGTAATATCATGGAAATATTGATCAGATATGGAAAAGAAAGACTAGAATATTCAAAGATGTGGCTTTGAGCATTAACAATTTATATACTATTTATATACAGTATTACTCATAGAAAAAAATAAGAGTGGATTGGCAACCTCATGAAGAGAACTGAAGAAATCTCTGCTCTTTATAGTAATGTATATCTGACTGTACAGATTTGATATGATATAAGCTTAGAAGAGGAAGGGGACAAATTGGTTTGTGCAATAGTTGGAAATTAGGGCTTCCTTCTGTAACTGTGTACATGCTAAATAGGTTGTGCAGTATTGCTATATATACAGTGATCCCTCGCTATATTGCAGTTCACCGATCGCGGTCTTTTGGCCTTTTTGGGGGGGGAGGTATATGCGAAAATATTAATTTAAGAAATAAAAATTTCCAGTATTTTCATTATCTTATTGAAAACAAAAATTTTCATTATTTTATTGATATAAAATATGTATATCTTAGCCTAAGAATACTGAAACAGTAAAAACATAAATTATCACAGTATTACACCATGTAAAATAAGATACCGGTATCAGCGTTTCGGAAAACGAAAAGGGTCTTACCTACGTGAGCTAGTACATATTGAAATTTTCATTATTTTATTGATGAAATAAGTATTTCCTAGTCTAAGAGCAATAAAACAGTAAAGAAATAGTAGAAAACAAATTTAAACATATACACTCACAGTATTGCACCATGTGAAATACTGTATGATAGCGTACACTGTATTGGCGTCTTGGAAAACGCAAAGGCTCGCACCTACGTGAGATAGTTCATGGAATGCTATTGGCTGAATGGGTGGGAGACGACAAATCGCAGAATTGTTTTTCTGTACTGTATCACGGGGTCTTATTGGCGTTTTGATTGAACTTTGGTTCTCCCACCATCTTCCATTGTCTCGCCTCACTCGTTCAGTCTAACTCACATGTGCGCAGTTCGTGTTATGTTTATTAATATGTTATGCTTCTGGGGTTGGGTTCTTGCGATAACAGTCTCCTATGCCTCAAAAGGCCCCTTTTTAATTTCAAGCGGCTCTTGCAGATCTTCTTTAACGTGTAATTTACAAGAGATTTCCTCTACTGGGGGAGCATCAGTACCATTTCCTTTGCCTTAACAGACTCTTTGATTTCAAGCGGCTTCTGCAGATCTTTAACGTGTGATTTACAAGATTTCCTCTACTGGGGGAGCATCAGTATCGTTTCCTTTGCCTTAACAGACTCCTCTTTAATTCAAGCGGCTTCTGCATATCTTCTTTAACCTGTGATTTAAGAGATTTCCTCTACTGGGGAAGCATCAGTATTGTTTCCTTTGCCTCAAAGACTCCTCTTTAATTCAAGCGGCTTCTGCATATCTTCTTTAATGTGTGATTTAAGAGATTTCCTCTACTGGGGGAGTACTAGTGTAATTTTGACAGTTTTCAATGCCATCCACCTCCATCACAGGAGAAGGAACACAATTGGTTTCTGAACACTGACATGAATTTAGACCAGTTTGTACAAAGTACATAGTACTATTATATTTCAAAATATCACTGATAGGATACTTGGCCTCTCCACTTCAATATTTTTCATAATGATCTAGATTTTTCCTACGTACTGTATATTCAATTCACTTCGTAACTGAGCCACAAGGAAATCGAAGACCCTGGCCTTACACTCGAACGTCTGGCAGCCCTGTATGAAAATGTGACAGCACTCCAACAACTCTCACAAGAACATGATAATATGGTTCTTTCACATAAGTTTACCTATCACTTTCATATACAAAAAAATTTAAATTTATGCTTGAACGCCGTTATTAATAAAGTAAAGGGTGGTTTTTTAACGGTACAGTGAGGATTTATACAGTAAACATAAAAATAAATGTAAAATACCTATGTACATATTGGGTGATCCTACTTCGCGGAAATTGACCTATCGCGGTCGGTCCTGGAACCTAACCCCCACGATAAACGAGGGATCACTGTATTTACCTCACCATAATATAAAATAGAGAACAGGAAAAGACTGGAAAATTTAAATAGAGAACAGGAAAAAACTGGAAAATATAACTAGGTAAATTTTTGAATTATCGGATCTTGTAAAGATAAATAGCCCCCAGAACCCATTTAAAGTTGAATAACCCCGTAATCAAACTTGTAAAGTTGAATAACCCGTTGGTTAGGTTAGGTTACAACTAATAATTACATTATAAATACAAATAACCCCTATAACTACCTTGTAAATATGACGAGCCCTAAGACTTGTCTTGTAAAGATAAATAACCCTATAGAACCCTGGGGTTATTTATCTTTACAAGATCCGAATTATCTAACCATTTTTGTTCAAGTCAAAATTAAGCATTTGTTATATAACATTATTCATACTTTCTAAGTGTTAAAACTAAATTGCACAAAAAGTGCAGGCATTTGCATTTAAACTTCACACTGGTACACAAATTTCTAAAATTGGATATGGCTGTAATTACATCCAAAACCATAAATTAATGCATCTCATATTATAACGTGTGAGGATATATTACATTTACAGAACAGTATATCTAATCTAGGTGTGTGTTTAGTGATGAGTACTGTTAATATGGTCATTAAAAGCGTGTAAAACCACAAATATAAAATGGTACTAATTGACATTTTTTGTCTATGAAAAAGTCTGGATAAGCCATTTGAAAGCAAAAATAATATTAATTGACACAGGGCCTTCAGGATCGGTGGGTTGGAAGTTCATTGGGAATTTTTTTGCTGATTATTATCTATGAGTGATTAATATGAATATCAGTTGATGATTCATTACGGCCTAAGTTATTGGAATCAAGTCATTGTTTAGAAATGTATAAAATTTGTTCCTTTTTCTTTTTGTAAAGTGATTTATATAGTATATAAATTTTAATAGATAATCATATTTGATATTTTATGTTTTGATTATATACCAATCTGATTTTTTTTTTCAAGAGAGCTGCATATTAGATTACCAAATCCATACTTTTAAAAATTGCGATATACAATAAAGAATCTTATTCTCAATTCTTGTATAAATAATCCTATAGTGTATTTTTAAGCTAACAGAGATTTGAACTCTAAATCCTCAGTGGTTATTGACTTGAAGTATGTGTTTTTGAGCAAATTTTAGTGCTAAGTTCACAGTACCAGTGAAATACACTTCTCTTGGACCTTATTAATATTATAAAGTTTTGAATTAAATGTAAAATGGCTGAACAACATAGTATCCACTAAACCAGGTATCACATAAAAGTTATCAAGCTGCAAAAGATATTATTGGCTCTAAGAGAAAAATGAGAATGTACTATAGTAATGTATACTTTTCAGCCATACCCCACAGAGGCTAGAAGAGAATTGAAGCTACAGAAATTTTTCATACCTTTTTTCATCCTCATTTCATCTATTAATTATTTTGAAATTATTCTGGTTGGTGTACATAATTAATCTCTCTCTCCTTGTTTCGAAAAGCACAGGTTTCTACATTACATTTCATGTTTTAATTTAATAACAACATGCACATTATATCTTGATTTAAATCTAATTAATTAAATTAAATTCGAAAAGACTCGTGTCTATCAAAATGTATTTTCTTGCTATTAAACTTATGTACTAAGGTACAGTAGTTTAGTACAGACCCTGTGTAATATATTGTTATACTGTTCAGTATTTAACTTGTACGGAACATCTGAGACATGTTTACCCTAACCGATGTATGTGATACTTGATGCTAAATGTGTGTTAATGCAATTCATATATTAAAAGATGCTCTGTTTATTTCCCTTCTAAAATCCTACATAAAGATTATAGTATACTGAGAAAAGATAGTATTTAATTGAAATAAACTTAGATTTTGCATGACCCATCCTACGTATTATCCTGAAGTTGTTCCCGAAAAATGATGCTTTATTGAGAAAGCCCTTCAATTATGTACCATTTATTTAATTAGGAATAGCATCATGTTAATTCTCCATTCCAGAACTGCTTAATCATTTCTCAAAATCTCTGCTACCTTCTAATTAGAATAGACAACTACGTATTCAACATTTTAACTCAAAATTTTGATTGATTACAAAGAAAATTACATACAGTACAGTACGATATAGTGCTGGACTGAAAGAGATTGGAAAAGAATATTAAACCTACTCCTTTTGCATTGAAATTAAAAAAATACGTAAGCAATATTGTAACTGTCAATACACACTTCAGGATATACGGTAGTGTACTTAACAGTTATGTATTCCAGCCACTTATTACTCGGAGATGCGGATATAGGCTTTGAAAGAAATGAAGTCTCGATACTAGAGAATTTAAGGAACTAAAGGATACTTTTTTTTCTTTTTTTTTTGCTATTGTAACATCTGATTTTGAAGAGCTTAAATAGCTATTTTCAGTAGCTGTGTTGGAGGATATTATAGTACAATAATTGAAATGTTCTAAACTGAGCTTTGCCTATGTATATATTATAGAATTTTTGGTGTAATAGTTTTGAGAGAAAGATATAATGATGTAAAACTATACACAATATTGGTGTGAAGTAAGAGATGAACGAGATTAAGAGCAGTTAATTTTGAAACATGTTTCTCTCTGTAAATTGCAAAGTTAATTTCCATATATCAAAATCCCTAGATTTAGTTCAAATATCCTTTTCTTATATGTGTCTGGGTATGCAAAGATACTAGTGGATATCTGTTGCTTAAAAGTCCTGGCCACCTCCATAGAGTATAGAAGTACATGCGTTTCGCACTATTAGTGGAACATGACTTTCACAGATTAAGTAAGAATAATTTATCTTTCCATATTCTAGAAGTGATGTATGATTAAAATAACTTTTTTTTTTTTTCTTTTTTTTTTTTTTAGCATCATCCTCTTCTGTGACCATGTAACGATGGACTTTGGGGGTAACATCCCATCAGAGATGAAGGGAAGCAAATCAGGCCGTTTGTATCTAACAACGCATCGCGTGATCTTCAACAACAAAGATGGCAAAGACCGCTTGCAGTCATTTGCATCCCCATTCTTCTCTCTCAAGGCAGTAATATATCTTTGGTATTCTTTTTATGTTCTTAGACTAGAAATATAGTATTATTAATAGGTTATTTTGTGTTTTCCATTTTTAAGCTTATTGTGGCAGTGTTAGTAAAAGCTGCAGTATAATGATGCTTTGATTTCTGAATATAACTGAATGCTTTTATGAATCTCATGCTACATATCTTCAGTAATCAGAATATGTTTGAGATTGGAATGATGCTAATAAAAAACTAATATTATTTCCCCACATATATCATGCTAAGGGGCAAAGTTTAGCTTTTGATAATGATTTAGTAAGCATAGTAGATTTTAGGGTACAATATACAGTCGTCCTGCTACTTATGTGAATAACTGATTCCACCACTAATTGTGGAAGTAAAATTTTCTAGGACCCTTTTATAAATGTGTCAGTACTTTTCTTATAATCTATTCCCTATCTCACATATTTGATGATGTGTACTAGGTGTAAAAGATGGTAAGAAAAGTAAACTATGCAAGTGAAGAGCTTTACTAAACCTTCATCTGAAAATTACTTGCATCAAGTAGTCACCGTGGCTCAGTCGGTAGCGTCCGCGACTCTGAGTCGTCAGGTCGATGGTTCACGCCCCGTCACGGTCTGAGGTTAGCAAGGGCATGCACTCAGGGTAACGATTACATCTGCCAAAACAAGTCCTTCGCAAGAAGGCAACCGTCCTAGCCCTTGTTAGAAAAGGGAGTCTGTAACGTAAAACCGGAACAACAACAACAATAATAGTTTTCATAATTGTGGTTATGTATAAAATATTACAAATAAACTGTGCATCATACATAGTAAAATAAATGTGCACACATAATGAGTATACTGTATCTGCAATAATAATTAAGAAAAATAAAAAATTCAAGTGATGATTACAATTACAATAATAAATTTTAAAGAAACCACTATCTGCAAACTCTGTGAGTCATTACGTAACTTTCTCTTATTAAAACTATATTTATACTTGCTTCTTCCATGATTTAAAAATTGTTCAGCTTATGTCACTTTGAAGATATATGCAGCCATCCCATGCTAGCAGTAAACACCCTATTTGCCGTTGTACTAGCACTGCCACGGAAATTTTCATTTAGTTAAGTATCTTTTAATGCAAGATATATCCATCATCAGGAACATGCTCTTGCACCATGTTCTAACCACATTTAATTGTTTTTCAATTTTCACAAGCACTGTGTCTCAAACTTGAGAAACCACTTGATATTGCATTAAAATGAGCTTTATTACAAAATTCTTCCTCCAATTGCTAGACTTGTTTTTCCTACATTTTTGCACCACTTTGGACTTCAGTGTCAGTTTCTATTAGTTCAAGACTTCAAATTTTCACTGTAACCTTATTATAGCTTTAGCCTTCTTGGGCTGTTCATCGCTACCCTTAACACTTGATATTTTTTATGCCATTACACTCGAGGGTAAATAAATATGTGGCACAATTCACAAATGTGATGAAGGTATCACATGTAGTGACACTAGATATAACTCCAACGATTTCAAGAAAACGACCTATTGACAAGGGGCATTCCAACATTCTCCTCACTTACTCGTCCGCCATACTTTGCTATTATCCTGCCTCAATGTGCACACGAATTTCAAACTCCATGTATTGCACTCATACCTCTTGTTTTCAAGATTTTCAGATTATATTTTATGTTAATACTTCAGTTCGTGTACAGTTGAAAATGCTTAAATATATCTCACGTAAGCATAGGGAGAACTGTATAGCTTTGATTTTGAGATGTATTACTAAATTTAGTTCCTATATGAAACATTTTATACCTCATTGAATCTGAATAATGCTGCATGTTTCACTTTAATAGGTAGAATTGGAGCAACCTGTGTTTGGTGCTAATTACATCAAAGGAACTGTCTTTGCCCAACCCAATGGAGGGTGGACTGGAGAAGCTAAATTCAAGTTGACTTTTAAGCATGGAGGAGCTATTGAATTTGGGCAAGCCATGCTAAAAGTGGCTTCTTTGGGTAAGTACAGTACCTTATTTGAAGTTCCAGCATTGGATAATGTGTGATGAAGCACAAAAGCTCAAGTTATATCTCATTTGGAAATGTTACATACAGTTGTTAATACAGTATGTATGGAAAGAAAGTTTCCCTAGGCTCTTTGTAAACCTAGTTGCTGTTTTTGGTAAAGATATAATTTGCTTATACATCATTTAAGGGAGCTTTAACTTATGATAATCAGCAAAACGTTATAGTATTTTACATTTACTGTTGCTCCTTGCTTAGTAATATGATTTACAGGGGGTCCTCGGTTTACGATGTCCTTGACTTATGATGTTTCATGGTTACAATGCATCTCCCATAAATTATTTTGCTTCTCTTTTATATTTCTTGGCCTGTTTTATGTCTCTTATGTGTAAATCAGATTCTCCTTATGGCAGTTCTTTGAAGAAAAGGAAAGCCTTCACCATGGAAGTGAAATTAGAGAAAGTGAGACGCTAGGAAAAGGGAGAAACTTTACTACTGCATTAGCATAATTGGGTTACGTAGGTGCTTATTTAGGTGTGTTCCGACTTACGCGGAAAATTTGTTTATGACACTCAGTCTTGAGGAATGTAACTGTGACGCAAGTTGAGGACCCCCAGCAGTTTACAAAATCACATCTGCAGGATATCATAGAGGTTTCATAGGTATTGCAGTCCTTTTTATTGTTCTATTGTTTTATTAATTCCAAACGTGTGTTGTTTATAATTCCTTATTAATATAAATTTTTCTTTTAATAGCTACACGTAACATGGATCCCAGTTTCCGAGATGCTCCTCCACCTTACTCTCCACCAACAGCTGGTTGGACACAGGCTCCTCCTCCTGCTTATGCTCCTCCTCCTGGAGGCTATTATGGATGGGTTCCTCCTACTTCCACATTCCCTGACCGCCCACCAAGTAAGTTGGTTGTGATTTCGTTTGTATGTTTTTCAGTAATACTTATTTGACAAGCTTTTCCAAGACCTCCAGCATTACATAACATTTTAGTGTTCTAAAACGCTCCCGGTACTTTTAATTTGGTTACTCTAAATCTAGTTGTAGTACTAAATACTATAGAGTAGTTATGATAATGAAATTTTTTGCCATTATCCAACGTTGTATGCATTCTTTGTTCTTGCTCGTTACACAGTGGTATCCAGACAATGTTAATTCTGCTTTATATTATTCCTTGCAACTTTTGGCAGAGAGGGCACAGAGAAATATGTATGAAAAAAATTGCATTCTCTCATGTTTCTTTACTATTCCTGTTCTCTCTTTCTATTTTGTTTAATAATTTTAAAAAGTGTATGCAAGCAAGGCAGTGCCTCTACATCTTCCACAGCCAGGCTCCATGCATTATTTTTTTACTCGGCTTTTTCAAATGGATTTCCTATTATCTACTGACCATGTTGGTATTATATTTTGAATATCTTTGTGGTAAATCAGTTAATGTCTTATATGCCTTTCATCTTTCTGGATGTCAAGGATTATATACATGTACCAGTATATTGTTTGAGTTCAAATATCACACTTTCATACCAATTTATGTATGGCAGCATTTACATGGTTATTTTAAAGAAACGCCTTTGATATGAAATACAGTACTATATAGTATTAATATACCTGTAACAAAGACATACAGTACATGGGTATGTCCATGAAATAAACTGTAATGAAATGCATATTATACTCTCTTAGTCATTCCTATAAAATTCTGTAACACTTACAAGATTTAAGCACTGTACATTACATTTTATAAACGTGATTTTAGGATACTATTGTACAATAAATACTTTTATTCTTCATATACTATAATTATCAGATGCCTAAATATACAACTTCATGTCCTTAAAAGTCCAAACTTCAGTAATTTACTATCAAGAAAATCTTATTCACTATGATTGTTGTTTTCTTCATATGTAGAGCTAGAGAAGACTGTTTCACTGAAAAATCTCGTGAGTATATAGCAAATAGATATAATAATGGTGATATTTTATTGTTGCAGCCGATGGAGTGTATATGTATGATGCCCCTCCTCCTTATCCTGGAATAAGTGGACAAAATGGTTATGGCTTTGCTACAGGTGCCACTGGCATGTCTGCTGCAGGTGAGTGTTTTTTTTTTTCATTTGTTTAACCACTTACCTTGGAGCAGCATTGAAGTACAGATTGTTAATGCTTGAATGGTTGTCTTGACTTTTCTGTTATGCTTTCTATCTTGGGTTCTTAAGTATTATACACCATAAACGTGATAGCAGTATATGGTGTTTGGCAAGTTAAACAGTGATATAAGACTACGTATTAATAAACTTATATTTATATTCATTGTAAAACAACTCTGCCTTAGGAGATATATATTAAAATATAAACATTTGTACTTTTCTGCTGCTTTTTAATCCTTTTTCTGAAATCTGATAGGAATGTCTTACGATGCACAAGGGCTTATACATATTTATTTGATCAGTATATTTATGTATGTTTGTGTATTTATATATTATCGATAGCTCTCTATATTATTCATTTTATGGGCCCCAGCTACTTGGGATGGTGTCACATCAAATGGCCTCTCATCTCTTAGTGTCGCTATTAGCCTGCTGGCTAGTACAGTGGTAACGCGCTGGCTTCGCATTCATGAGGTCGAAAGATCGGTTCCCGTCCAAGACCGAGAGTTTAAGCTGTTTACTGGCAGGAACTGCTGTGGGTGGACACCACAGTGGGGGGTTGGGGCTTACCCTGGCTGACGAATACCCATTGTATTGAAATGGAAATAAGTATTATTATTATTATTATTATTATTATTATATGCTTTCACATGTCATTTCTTACAAATTCTATTGTTTTTTCTTATGTATATTCTTTTTTCTTGTTAGTCTGCTCAGTACAGTATCTCTGTTGGTGGCATAATTGAAAATCTTCCATTGATATGCATTGTCTTTCATACTTTTCATATGCTTAAACCTCAAGGTGTTTTGGTTCATCATTTCAATTACTTGATTTGATATCATATGTACTTCAATAATATTTCCTTTAATCAGAATCTTATGTTCCATTGCAACTTGTTTTTTATACACAGTTCCTCATTTGCACACTCTTGTCTTATTCTTTTAGCCATGTCCACAAGAAAGTAAAGTATGATAATTATGTAATATATTTATCTTAATTCCATAGATGCCAAGGCCCAAGAAGCAGCTCAGAGTGGATATTATGATCCAAGCAATCCACATTATGCTTACGTTCCTCCACCTGCATATGTAAGACCCTTTTTCTTTTTCTGTGGCAGATATGTTTTGACACAATCTCGCATGTTATATCCAGATGAAAAGTGTTTTAATAATATTTATGTAGGTCATATATATCCA
>JAXCGZ010020909.1:0-15000 GCA_037179515.1 Halocaridina rubra | reverse complement strand
AACAGAAATGTAACCAACCTAGTCATACCTAAACCCACTTACGAGGAAACCAAAACCTTAAAACCACCACTGGAAAAAAAATATGCAAAACCAAGTCCGCATGTCCTGTCAACTATACATTGAGGAAATCGATCTAGCAAATCTGGAAAAAAATCAGGAATTAGCAAACCTAACAGGATGACATATTAACCTTAAATCTGGCATGACGTCAATCAGAAATATAGAACATAAATAAATAAGTAAATTGTCTATAATAAAGTGATGGTATACTTAAGAAGTGTAAAAAAAAAAAAATAAATAAAGCTGTAATGTACATTCAACAAGTAATGAAGATAAATAAATCCCCAGAAGAGTGGAGGCTGGGAAAAAAGTTGAAAAAGTCCATAAAGAGAGGAAACACGTGTTCTTTTAATCATAAGATGAAAATCATGTGTTTGAATGTAAAGGCTGTATGCCAAAATGTTCAGGCATTGTAACCACGTGGGATATGAGTTTAGTAGTTAAGGGTACACCAACATAAAAGAAAAATAATAATGATTCAATGAAATTACGCTTTCCAGGCTATAAAAAAAACACAGTATGTTTCCTAATGTATTCCGTTCAACATCTGTAAAGGGATATACAGATCTTTTTATACAGTAACTGGAGTAACAAAGGATCCAACCTAAATCTCATTCGCAATATATTATGTTCTTAATATTCATTTGCTAAACTAACTGATGTTGGACCATGTAATCCAAGAAAATTATATAAGAAATTATTGTAGGTTTTATCAAATCTATACGGGAAAATAATTAATTGCACCAAACATATTTAGTGAATTCTATATAGATTGCTAGCACAAATGAAGACCAGTATACGTCACTGCAGCATCTGGTCCTGACTAACTATATTTCTTCTCATTTTCAGACGCAAAGAAAGAAATTTCTTTTCCCAGAAGGACACCGATATGGCCCCTGATAGCCAGTGCGTAACTCAGACTAGCGTAGAGACAATGCCTGCCTTTGTTAATCGAGTTCTGGCTCTACCTGCCCTGGACCAAGCTGCATCTATTTATCGCAATACTAAGGTAAGAGAGCAGATGATGATATTGATGACGATTATGATGATGATGATGATAATAATAATAATAATAATAATAATAATAATAATAATAATAATAATAATAATAATAATAATAATAATAATAATAATAATAATAATAATAATGATAAAATCATCATCATCATTATCTATCCATATACAAGGATTGTAATCCCCTTTGAATGGAATTTGGCCTAATTAAAGCATACACATTCACCTTTGTTCCTACTAAATGATAACATGTCCATCTCTCAGCTCACAAACAACCACTCTTCTCCCTTTTAGTCTCACTTATTCCATAACTAATCCAGAGATCAACTTATAAGGGTTCTGGAAGATTGTTGCTTATCAACCAAAGCCCTTTGTAATCATCAAGTTTTCGCAAGGGGAAATACAGGAGAGTGGATTCCCGATCCCCTCGCTCTATTCTATTTGGTCAACTCTTGCAACACTACAGAACAATGATGAGTTTTGTCTCTCACCAGAGCAAAAAGTAAGAATATAATGCAAAGAGACAAAAATAACCATGAATTATGAGAAATACATAAAACTCAAATCTTCACTTGGGTTGAATTCACCCATCCCCCCAAAAAAAAAAGTAGTGAAAGAAAAAACAGAATATGAGGAGAGGACGCTTAACTACTCAACTGGATAGAATCAACACATCTCAAAATAATCCTCATTTTCTGTGTCACTATTACTCGCCATAGTGGGGTAGGACTCAGGCAAAGTGTGGCTGGGAAACGAAGGCTGGATCCCTTCCTAGAACCCCAAGGTAGTCTCGATCTCGGGTCAGTTAACTTCAAAGTTGAGCACTCTGAGAACTCACCTAAAGTGGTCTCAACCAACACCACACATAAATAATCTGACTACTGCTGCTACTACTACTACTACTAATAATAATAATAATAATAAATAATATAATGATATCAGTCGAAGAATATGATGAAGAAAAAGAAAAAGAAAGACGAAAATAGTTTCGTGCAACAGGGACCTAGCCCTTGGACTATCAAATCCAGCAAAATGGCTTCCTCTTGTCAGTCTTCGGTTGTCCTTCGGGACGTTTTTCTAAGGCAAGAAAACTCTCAAGTTTTTTGCTTAGATAATCCAATGGCACTTTTAAGTTCCCCTAAAATGATGTCATAATTCTCGGATGATGTCATGGTTATTTCTGGATGTCACTGTGTTCATGATCTTTGTTCTATTTAGTGCTAATGTACTTTGGAGCAAGGTGAAGAAACAAGGCCTATTCCTGGTACGTTATTTGCTTAGATGCGATTGATATTACACTAATCATTAATCCAACTCATTATTGCATACAAACTAATAGCCTAGCTCTTTGCATGTCTATTTTCCTGCAGTAATTCTACCATTTTAATCCTTCTAGGTGCCTTCAATAAGACTCTAGCCAATTTTATCTCATCAGTTTTAACTGCAAACAAACAACAGAGCCCTTTACTTGTTTATTTTTCTAACAACAGTTCTTTCTTCTGGAACCGTCAACGGCTATGCACACTCGATCAAATCTGATTTGCCTTGAGCTAATTATCTAATTCAGGCTTCTCTTTTTCTCCGTCTATTGCAACACTTCTTTTCATGTCCGCTCTGACTCAAATACAACATTCTTTTTAAGGATATTTCAGTGTCCTCATGACAAGGCTTAACAATGCATCATCTATGTTAAAAATTTAGCGTAACTTTCAATACGAAACTATAAGGCCACTTTCACACCAAAGTGGCACGTCGCACGTGGTGTGCCACGTGGCATGCCACGTGCAACGTGGCTTTTTGGTGTGAAAGCGGCCTAAAGCCATCATTAAAAAAATACAAAAAAACATGATCATACTGAAGCTCACTGATGTGAAACTTGGAACTGCAAAGCCACTATCGAAATACAAATGCAATAAACCTAGTCTTGAAAAAGTTTTTACTCGATTCAGTACTTTACTGACATCATCATGGGAAGTTGGAGTAAAATTAACAAAATCATTTAGTAAAGGATAAAGTCTCTAGGTCCTGCACCTAGCAGAGGGGCTTCCGGCTTCTTTTAGACCGGGGTTGGGAAAACAGATTACACTCGTGGTAATCTTTTAAAGGCTATTTGAATGTCATTATGTCTAATCTTAACTATGCTATGATATATATATATATATATATATATATATATATATATATATATATATATATATATATATATATATATATACATATATATATATATATATATATATATATATATATATATATATATATATATATATATATATATATATATATATATATATAAATATATATATAAATATATATATATATATATATATATATATATATATATATATATATATATATATATATATATATATATATATATATATATATATATATATATATATATATATATATATATATATATATATATATATATATATATATAAGTTAATGTGGAAGTTCTATTCAAGTTAGAATTAAAACACTTTCACATACAATCAACAATTCTCAACCTTTTCCTTTTACACAATGAAAACGTTATTGATCTTATTCTCTTAAAATATTCTTAAATCATTATTGCAGATTAATTATCTCTGTAACCTTTGATGCCATCCTTGACAAACAGCGAGTGATTCTTAGTACAAACTATCAAAGTTCAAGGTCACTGTATTCTCGTAGATTCATTTTATAGCAGTAATTAAGTGTGCCCTTTTCTTCCTGTTATAGGACCAACAATATGTTGGGACGGCATTGAAATTAGCTGAAGCAGCGGGTGTTACAGTCGTCTCTGCTACAGGATCAGCTGTTAAACCAATTGCTACGCCTATAGCTAATCACGTTGTGGGTGGATGGGCGGCCGTAGATGCTATAGCTTGTCGATGGCTGGATAATATGGAAAAAGCTATGCCCATTATAACAAAACCACCTGACGAGGTAGTCTTTTAATTACAATTTTCTTCAACACCAAACCCCGTATTAGTTTTTTTTTTTTTTTTTTTTTTTACCGAAATATCCTCATATTTTTTTTCTGTTTTCCATATTATAGAGTAGACGAGGTAGTGATCTTTCCATTTGCTGAAAGTTTTACAATGCAAAACACTTCAACATTTAAAAATCGCATACTTTAGTAACAGTAGCTGGAATATATACTGAAAATATGCTCAGTTTTAAATAGTTCATATTACGCATCTGAAAACACTACCTACTTAAGATTTCTTTATTAAGATATTGTTAACTTATTTATTTTTGGGACACAAAAATGTGCTGAGTGTGCATTACGAACTTAGTAACATGAAGTAAGTAAAAAAAAATAACAATCAAATTGACGCATATTTTTCTTTCCCTAGATTGTTAGTGATACTCGAAAGATTGTAAGTGATACTCGAAATTTTGTTATGACTAGTTTGGCAGGTCAGCCTCTCTCGGAGGAGCCAACGCTGAAGGCTGCTATTGCAACACGCGCATCTGGTATAGTAAGTAGGACAGGAACAAAATACTAAATAAATATATATATATATATATATATATATATATATATATATATATATATATATATATATATATATATATATATATGTGTGTGTGTGTGTGTGTGTGTGTGTGTGTGTGTGTGTGTGATTACCTAATTGTGATTACCTAATTGTGTTTACGGGAAAGAGCCCAAAGCTCGTATCTTCCCGTCTCCTCATCGGTTCCATTTTATACTTAGTCATACTTATCATACCTGTCCTTAAAACTATGGATTGAGATAGCATTAACTACCTCCTCGCTTAGCCAATTCCAATTATCAACTACTCTTACACTAAAAAAGTATTTCCTTACATCCTGCAAAGAAGTTTTCTTACGAAGCTTCAAACTATGACCTCTAGTTCTAGAGCCAGCCATATCAAAATATCGATCCCTATCCACTCTATCATAACCATGAAGGAATTTAAAGACTGTCACCATATCCCCTCCTCACTCTTCTAGCTTCCAGTGATGGTAACTCTAATTCCCTCAGCCTCTCATCATAACTGAGATTGCGTATTTCTGGCACCAGTTTCGTGGCATGTCTTTGAACTTTTTCAAGCTTAGCTATGTGCTTTTTCAAGTGCGGATTCCAAAAGGGGGCTGCATATTCGAGTTTTGGCCTCACATAGGTTACATAAATATTTCTGAACATTTCCTTGTCCATGTGCCTGAAGGCTACCCTTACATTTGATAAGAATGCATATGCTGCCCTTACTATGCCATTTATATGTATTTCTGGAGACAAATCTGCCAGTATGTTTACTCCTAGATCTCTCTCATTTTCTGTCTCTTGAAGTTGTACTCCAGCCACCGAGTAGTCAAGCTTGGGCCTTCTTGCACTTGTACCCATTCTCATTACCTTACATTTTGAAGTATTGAATTTCATTAGCCCCTTTTCTGACCACTCATGCAGATTATTTAGATCCTCCTGAAGTTCTCTACCATTGTTCTCGTTTTTTACTTTCTTCACAATCTTTGCATCATCTGCAAACATATTCATGAATTAATTTACAGACTCTGGTAGGTCATTTACATATACAAGGAACAAAAGTGGCCCTAAAACTGAACCCTGTGGAACTCCACTACTAACTCTTCTCCATTCAGACACTGAGTGTCTTACTCTAACCCTCTGTTCCCTTCCTTCTAAGTAAGTTTTTATCCATTCCAAAACATTTCCACCTATTCTAGCCATTGATTGCAGCTTACTAATAAATCTCCCATGTGGAACAGTGTCAAACGCTTTCTGGAAGTCTAGGAATATGCAATCTGCCCAGCCCTCTCTTTCCTGTAAGATTTGGCTTACCTCATCATAAAACTCTAATAAGTTTGTTACTGTTGATCTACCTTCTCTGAAGCCATGTTGCCTCACTGACAAAAAGTTGAAGGATTCCAAGTGAAGAGAGATATGTTTCCTTAGTAGTTTCTCCATAACTTTGCAAAGTATGCTGGTCAAGGAAACTGGTCTATAGTTCAGAGCCGTATCTCTCCTTCCCTTTTTGAAGATAGGTATCACATTTGTTTGTTTCCAGCATCTTGGAATCTCCCCCGACTCCAGTGACTCCTTAAATATGATACTTAGTGCCACTGATATTGTGTTTGTGCATTTATTAAGCACATGAGGGGATATGTCATCAGCACCTGTAGCTTTATGAACATCTAAATCCATCAGCGCTTTGCATACCTCTGTGGCTGTAAGGTTGATGTTCTCTAATACCGGCCCTTGAGCTTCTATCACTGCAATCTGAGGGGGTGGGGTATTTTCTACTGTAAATACTGAATGAAACTCCTTATTCAGTTCTTTGCAGATCTCTTCATCCGTCTCAGTGATGCTTCCATCCGCTCTCTTTAGCCTTAAAACCTGTTCTTTTACCTTCAGTTTTCCTCTGATAAAGCTGTGGAAAAGCTTGGGATTTTCTTTAGCCTTCCTGGTGATGTCCCTGTGTGTGTGTGTGTGTGTGTGTTTTATTCTGCCTTTTATATGTTGTTAATACGCTTTGGAAACTGATTCATTAAGCACGTAATTAACCTGGAGAATTCAGCATCTAATTAGTACTTATGCATTCATATACATCTCTCTCTCTCTCTCTCTCTCTCTCTCTCCTCTCTCTCTCTCTCTCTCTCTCTCTCTCTCTCTCTCTCTCTCTCTCTCTCTCTCTCTCTCTCTCTCTCTCTCTCTCTCTCTCTATATATATATATATATATATATATATATATATATATATATATATATATATATATATATATATATATATATATATATATATATTAAAGATATGAAAATTCACTTGTTTCGTATCTACTCAGAAGAAAACTATAATATTCTCCATTTCTAGTTATCAGTTTACCTTTATAGGTTGTACGCGCATCATCAAGTAATTATGGACGAGCGATAACAGATATGGCCGATTCGTTTTTGTACTCAGCCCATATAGCAGTAGATACATATCTACCTCCTGAAGAAGGGGATCTTCATCATTCAGGTAAGTTATTAGAGTCACAGAAGTCACCTACATGGGCAGCTGCCACATAAGGTCCTGGAGTATGTTGAAGACCTCAAATATCTTGCTCTATTTATCAATAAATCCTGACCTGATAAGTCATTCCCTTCTGCAGATGGTGTCGAAGGCAGCATAGGAACGAAAGCAATGTCCCTAGCGAGCAAAACTCAAGCAAGACTTCGACGCAGTGCTCAGCATCTATTTGAATACCACGTAGAATCCAATGAGGATGAAGTCGTAATATATCCTTTGCATATGGTGAGTCTATGAATGTTATAGAGTCATTCATAGTTCATTTGTAATAAATAATTTATGATACGAAAGTAATTATCTAGGTTCGAACTCCCACGACGTCACTTGTTCCTAAATGGTGTTCACAATATGCCAGTGCTCTTAATAATAGTTATTAAACAGTAGCTCTCCATTATATTTTGAAACTACCTTTTCTCATTAGTAAGTAATTGTTATTGTAAAGATGTTAAAAAATCCTTGAAAATATTATTATTATTATTATTATTATTATTATTATTATTATTATTATTATTATTATTATTATTATTACAGCATGAAAACGGTAATTTCCTTAATTCTCATTGGAATGAGAATTGCAGTGGTAATACATACATGGATACAGTGCTGAATGTGGTTTCTATGGGAGGAGAAATGGTCGGCCAAACCATTTCTGTAGCTGCGAATACAGTAGGTCTGGGATACTTCTTTGTCTCTCAGAAGATGAAGACTTTAAACTCATTGGTAATAGCTAGCGCCGGAGCAACATTCACCATCATATCTACTTCTGCAGATACTTTTTGTTCAACAATTTCCCCTGTAATGGCTATGCTAAACAACTACATGACTCTGACTATTTACACTACAAAATCAGCTGCAAAGAATGTCGTCTGCACTGTATATGGAGCTGGTTTTAGTGCAGTATCCGTAATCCAGTCAAGAGGAGCTATGGTCATGAGAGCAGCATCAACGTTTGTACAAAGAAGTGCTGAATCTCTGAATACTGTACAATACCATGCGATAAATTCCTTAACACATATGAAGAATACTGGCGCAGATAATATCAGAAATCTGGCTCCCATTCTTCCAGATCCAATGACAAAAATGATTCATAGAACTCAAAATCAGCTGGTTTCCATAAGCAATGGCATATCTTCAGAAAGTCTCACAAAGGTTTCCAGAGTAGCTTTTCAACTTCCAGGACGTATTCCTCATGCTACTTTCCACCTTCTCAGTAACAACTACGTGCTAATCCATGTCCAAATTTGGGTTGTTGATTTCCAGGTGAGTTAATCTCTCCTCTTCTTTTCTTTGATGATATGCTTTCAAGTGGAGGTAATATTTCGCTTTTCGTAGATTATGACAATATAGTATGTGAAACGATATAAGTATCATTATCTTTTAAATCAAAGATCAATAAAACATATACCCTCTGAAAATTAACACACACACACACACACAATTAGGTAATTACACACACACACACACACGCGCGCGCGCAAAAACACATACACACCCACACATACATATATTCTAAAGTTCTAACGTTATTCATTCACTCCATTTCTTTTCTTCCAGAGAAGATTAGCAGCCTTAGTGAAGAATGGAACCCCAAAAGAAAATGGAAGAGTACTGTCTGAAAGCACAAGAGAAACAGCGAAACTGTTTGCCTCTGCTCTGAACTAATTTTTAAAAGAAAAGAACAGAAAGAAAAGAAAATAGCAAGAATCAATGCGGAATGAATACTCCATAATTAAAACAGAAATAGCGTGTTTACTTATAAAAATATGAATGAAAACACAAGTCTTGTATTAATGAATTACTGAATAACTCTTACTCTTCTGGGTTACTATTCATTTAAGAAGTATGAAATATTTTATTATTACTGTCGTGGGTTAATCTGTTATTACCTGCTATGCGAAATTAACAATATTACTACTCTCTTTGTAGAAAAAAATGACCACATCATCAACTAGTATGGTATCAGTAACGATCATTACATATATACATTAACAATAAGAGCGAATTCAACAGTGCCATGATATTATTTATTTAATGACAAATGTACAAGTTACTCATATCCAAGCTTCATCTATGTATATCAATGCCTTTAGCTCAGCTATATTAATGCAACATTACTCATTATTAACATATCATTAACAACAATAATAAAACCATTAGCAATAACAATGAATTCAGTTATGCCTTAAGCTTACTCAAATGATGAAATATATGTATAGGTTATTCATTGCAATATTTCATCTCTATGAATCAAAGCCATCCTCACACTTACACATTATATTAGGGTGTAAGTACTTAGAGAAGTATGTAAATAAATTATGGATTTAATAGTATAATGTAATAATATACTACTAAATATAAGGTAATGTTCTATGATGACAATATTAGATCACGCTTGCATGCGATGCCTTGCAGGCGATGATAAATATTCTAGTCAGACTTTGTTTACTATATATGCTTTTGGGACTCATTTTATGAATGAGTATTTATTTATTCGTTTACTATATAAATTCTATCTGCTACAGTCTTATGGTCTCTTTGTAGTACGACATTCACTGTGTGCAATGTGTGTGTGTGTGTGTGTGTAATTACATTCATCATAAACCCTCTTTTAGTTTTATTTTTCCTTACCTTAACAATAGTCAGAACAAATAAAAAGAAATACAATAGTTATATGTGTGTAAATATGAGCAAACAAAAAAAATTTCTTAATGTATGATCTCTCTCTCTCTCTCTCTCTCTCTCTCTCTCTCTCTCTCTCTCTCTCTCTCTCTCTCTCTCTCTCTCTCTCTCTCTCTCTCTCTCTCTCTCTCTCTCTCTCTCTCTCTCTCTCTCTCTAACACAAAATACATTCACGCTAGAAGCCAAACATATGCAAACCCTAAAGGGAAGTATAATATTGCGCAATACCTACGTAAGTAACAAAGAGAAAGAGAGAGAGAGAGAGAGAGAGAGAGAGAGAGAGAGAGAGAGAGAGAGAGAGAGAGAGAGAGAGAGAGAGAGAGAGAGAGAGAGAGAGATTGCCAGCTTCAAGACAATGATTATTTTTATACTATTCCTTAAATATATATATATATATATATATATATATATATATATATATATATATATATATATATATATATATATATATATATATATATATATATATATAAAGGTAACCCTAACAATTCATTATAATAATAAAAGGTTGGCAATATAGCCCCATTCAGTAATTCGGCTTGCCATGAAATTAAAAATTTTATGCCCTTGACCTCTAAACTTGCGACACGAACGCTCGCAAAAACTAAACGCTTTCCATTAAGTCCAAGATTAGATTTCCGTCGTATTTTGCATAGCACACACACACACCACACACACACACACACACACACACACACACACACACACACACACACACACACACACACACACACACACACACACACACACACACACACACACACACAATATATATATATATATATATATATACATATATATATATATATATATATATATATATATATATAGATAGATAGATAGATAGATAGATAGATAGATAGATAGATAGATAGATAGATAGATAGATAGATAGATAGATAGATAGATAGATAGATAGATAGATAGATAGATAGAGAGAGAGAGAGAGAGAGAGAGAGAGAGAGAGAGAAGAGAGAGAGAGAGAGAGAGAGAGAGAGAGAGAGAGAGAGAGAGAGCACGCATACACAAAACAACTTGTAAAGGGAATGGCCGAGTAAAAGCACACACCGATTAACTAAAGGACCCATCTACCACAACCATTACATCTTTGTATGGGTAGAAAAATGTGACCAGATTTATTTATTTATTTATTTTTTTTGGCCCGTCCTGGTGTTACAATCATAAAAATAAAAAGTAGCAAAATACTCTCGTATAACCGATATTACGAGGCTGAAGTAAACATTATTATTTTTTTTTTAGTTTTATGAATCACAGTTAGTCGCCATTCGAATGGGGGAACACAAACAGGAAGGACCAGGGGGAATAAGCTGGATGTCCTTCCTAATATTCCGCGGCGGAATCAAGCTGGCATATGTCAGTCTTGTCACTTCCCACTTTGCTCCCTCGTCATCTTCCACCTTGCGCTCTCTACCACTAAGTTTCCGCGGTATACTCAATCAAGTACTAGAAAATTCTTAAATGAAGCCATTGGTAAAAATTTCCCAACTGCAGCCTCTAGAACAAATCAGTAAGACTTCTGTTGAGCTGGAGTCCTACAAGGAGTGAATTTTGTTTAAAAAGCAATTTTGCATTGCAGAATACCATTCACAGTGTCTGGACAATATCCCCAGATGGGATATATTTCCTCGCACTCAAAATCCTAATCTAACCTAACCTAACCTAAGTAAAGAATAAAGACTTAATTGAACATTACTTATAGCAAGAAGCTGTATACTGGCCTCGAGATATATTATCAGTATCTTGTAAGATGGGTTTTGGACTGAGAATTGGCTTTTTGGTGAAATGGCGTGGATTTGACTCGGCCATCCCCTTACATCCACTTAATTTTGCAGCTCTAACTTGTGTTCAGTCTCATCGGGAGGATTGTCTGAGACACAACACACACACACACACACACACACACACACACACACACACACACACAGTCAGTAATTACAGTAGATAATACCCCACCCCCTCAGATTGCCGAGATTGAAGCTCGAGGGTCGGTATTAGAGAACATCAACCTTACAGCCACAGAGGTATGCAAAGCGCTGATGGAGTTAGATGTTCATAAAGCTACAGGTCCTGATGACATATCCCCTCATGTACTTAAAAAATGCGCAAACTCAATATCAGTGGCACTAAGTATCATATTTAAAAAGTCACTGGAGTCAGGGAGATTCCAAGATGCTGGAAACAAGCAAACGTGATACCTATCTTCAAAAGGGAAGGAGGGATACGGCTCTGAACAATAGACCAGTTTCCTTGACCAGCATACTTTGCAAAGTTATGGAGAAACTACTGAGGAAACATATCTCTCTTCACTTGGAATCCTTCAACTTTTTGTCAGTGAGGCAACATGGCTTCAGAGAAGGTAGATCAACAGTAACAAACTTATTAGAATTTTATGATGAGGTAAGCCGAATCTTACAGGAAAGAGAGGGCTGGGCAGATTGCATATTCCTAGACTTCCAGAGAGCGTTTGACACTGTTCCACATGGGAGACTTATTAGTAAGCTGCAAGCAATGGCTAGAATAGGTGGAAATGTCTTGAAATGGATAAAACTTACTTCGAAGGAAGGGAACAGAGGGTTAGAGTAAGTCACTCAGTGTCTGAATGGAGAAGAGTTAGTAGTGGAGTTCCACAGGGTTCAGTTTTAGGGCCATTTTTGTCCCTTGTATATGTAAATGACCTACCAGAGTCTGTAAATTCATTCATGAATATGTTTGCAGATGATACAAAGATTGTGAAGAAAGTACGAAACAAAAACAATGGTAGAGAACTTCAGGAAGATCTAAATAGTCTGCACGAGTGGTGAGAAAAGTGGCTAATGAAATTCAATACTTCAAAATGTAAGGTAATGAGAATGGGTACAAGTGCAAGAAGGCCCAAGCTTGACTACTCGGTGGCTGGAGTACAACTTCAAGAGACAGAAAATGAGAGAGATCTAGGAGTAAACATACTAGCAGATTTGTCTCCAGAAATACACATAAATGGCATAGTAAGGGCAGCATATGCATTCTTATCAAATGTAAGGGTAGCCTTCAGGCACAAGGACAAGGAAATGTTCAGAAATATTTACGTAACCTATGTGAGGCCAAAACTCGAATATGCAGCCCCCTTTTGGAATCCGCACTTGAAAAAGCACATAACTAAGCTTGATAAACTTCAAAGACATGCCACGAAACTGGTGCCAGAAATAAGCAATCTCAGTTATGATGAGAGGCTGAGGGAATTAGACTTACCATCACTCGAAGCTAGAAGATTGAGGGGGGATATGGTAACAGTCTTTAAATTCCTTCATGGTTATGATAGAGTGGATAAGGATCGATATTTTGATATGGCAGGCTCTAGAACTAGAGGTCATAGTTTGAAGCTTCGTAAGAAAACTTCTTTGCAGGATGTAAGGAAATACTTTTTCAGTGCAAGAGTAGTCGATAATTGTAAATCGCTAAGCGAGGAGGTAGTTAATGCTATCTCAATCCATAGTTTTAAGGACAGGCATGATAAGTATCACTAAGTATAAAATGGAACCGATCAGGAGACGGGAAGATAAGAGCTTTGGGCTCTTTCCCGTAAACACAATTAGGTAAATCAGAATTAGGTAATCACACACCCACACAAAACACGACAACTTTAACGCCTAATCTAATGGATCCTAAAAGTTTTCTCATAACGAGTAATGTTGCACTTTATGGTTCATATTCTATCACAATAAAATATAAGGCTAATAAAAATGTAAGTCATTCCAGTTCGCTTCTCTAGAGAATCCAGTTCCAGTTTTACGTCACGGACTCCCTTATCAACCAAGGGCTAGGACGGTTGCCTTCTTGCAAAGGACTTGTTTTGGCAGATGTAATCCTTACGCTGAGTGCATGCCTTTGCTAACCTCAGACCGTGGCGGGGCGCGAACCCTCGACCTGACGCCTCAGAGTCGGAGACGCTACCGACTGAGCCACGGCGACTACCGCTTCTCTAGAGAATATAAACTATTATTCAAAGCTTTAAAAACACAACAACAATGATAAGTTTAACACTTACATTGAAGGAGATCCCAATACCTGAAAAGAAAAGAAAAAGAAAGACTGAATTACATGTATCATATTACACATATACATATACTATGGCCATAATTCCCCTTGTAAAGGGGGTGGGCGAGTTAAACCACACACATTCAACAGACGCTTATATACCTCGATTGCTCCTTGTGCTCCTTGGGGATAATAAGCCGCCACCATCCCCCCCCTCTCCTACGTTACTGTTAGCAAAAGAGACCCCTACGACTGACTGATTCGGTTTTTACGTCACGAACTCCCTTTTCTACTAAGGGCTAGGACGGTTGCCTTCTAACGAAGGACTTGTTTTGGCAGATGTAATCGCTACCCTGAGTGTATGCCCTTACTAAACTCTTGGACTATATTAATGGAAGTGTCACTATGACTCACCTGAGGAAATATGGCAGAAATGTGTGTGTTTTATTTGCCTGAATTTCTATAGTCACCCTACGAGGAAAAATGCATCAATCCAAGAAGAGGCACCTGATGTAATTTTAGCTGCTAAACAATGGACTGAGCTTAGATTACATCAGACTACGTGTAAGCTGAACTAACCTTACATAGCTAGTGCCTAACCAAATATAAGCTCCTAGGAAAAGTAATTTCCATCCTAGATAAAACACTTACAAATTACGTCAGGTGCCTCTTCTGGGATTTTTCTGTTTACAATTTATTCAGTTATTTGTCTGTTTACTGCGTGTTTGCAACTATAAAAGTGTGTTTAATGTCACTATTGTGTTGTTTTCTTAATAGGATTTAACAGTGTAACTGACCAGAAGAAAAAAGTTTCTCTGCGCGAGTTTATCATAAACTCACTGCTCGTGAAGAGGAAGAGAGTACAAAAAAAATTCATGATAATAATAATAATAATAATAATAATATATCTTTATTTCCATTACAATACAATGGGTATTCGTCAGCCGGGGCAAGCCCCAACCCCCCACTGTGGTGCCCAACCACAGCAGTACCTGCCAGGAAACAGCTTAAACTCTTGGTCATGGACGGGAACCGATCTTTCGACCTCGTGAATGCGAAGCCAGCGCGTTACCACTGTACTAGCCAGCAGGCTAGAAAAAATATTGAAGATGTTTCTCACTTTTAATTTACCTTCAATATTAGCAAAGAATTAGCCGACATCTTTTCAAAACAC